>JASANE010017335.1:0-87659 GCA_030248225.1 Trileptium ribeirensis
ACAAAACAAACATATTTAATACTATATTTCGCTTTGAATTTCATTTCAGCGGTGCAAACATATACCAAACTCCAATGTAACTTCAAAATAGCGAAAAGTGACGCGTGGCATGGGCGTTATCTGAGACTATGCCATTTGATATATATACTATCCCTAAAGACATACATGCCGGCAGGGGTAGGGGGGTAACCCCCCCTAGCCGAAAAGTCCAGGGGTTTACCCCCCCCCCTGGGGGTGCGCAGCACCCTCCCCCCCGGGGTGCGCAGCACAAAACTTGCGCAAATTGAGCCTGCTTGTTGCTAGTGGTGCATATGCAGCTGTAATAATTTGTGGAAAGCTTTTTGTTGAAAGACGTCATTCCCTGAAATAAAAGTTAACCGAAATACTTATTTATATACTAACTAGATTTAGACATTGAATGTCTGCTATGGTCCACGGTGGATTAACCACGAACTCAGCACTAAAATAGCACTGGAACACTCCATCGCCGTAGGAGTCGCACCCGATAGCTCAGCAGACAAAAGCCACGGGCGAGCTTTCTTATGCCACAGACCCATACCTAACCCCTAACGAGCGTTCTGGGACCGAATCGGCAC
Organism: Trileptium ribeirensis; assembly: GCA_030248225.1. Taxonomy (NCBI): domain Eukaryota; kingdom Metazoa; phylum Nematoda; class Enoplea; order Enoplida; family Thoracostomopsidae; genus Trileptium; species Trileptium ribeirensis. Next base: position 597 of record JASANE010017335.1, read on the forward strand.
CAGTTTAGGCAGAGATAGATTAAAATAACTGAAAGAATTACTGTAGATCAACAAATACGGTGAAAAAACGTGCGCCTTCGCGTTTCTTGCGGTGCATGTAGACAAAACTGAACACGTAGGTGAAAAATATACATCCGACGAACAAAAAAATAAAAAAAGGTGCTCACGAGACCGACCCCCCCTCGACAAATTTGGCCGGCCAGGGGGGTTACCCCCCCCCCTGAGATGGCCGCGACCCACGCCCCCCGTGGGGGCCTCTACCCCCCCCCCCCCCGGCATGACCGACCGTCGGCATGTATGCCTAAAGACAAAAGCTTCAAATGGCGGAAAACGTTTAGAGCGCAAGTCAAAGTGTTCAGATATTTCAACTTAGAGTTTTTAACTTGATGGAAATAATATTTTCTATTGTCATGATTCAAATTACACCTATTATTTGAGTACCTGTTATTTTATCTACAACTCGTTCAAAGACTGTGTGGTTTCGTTCACTAGAGGCTGTGTAAAAATACCGTTGATTCTAATCAGTAGAAGGATATGTATAAACGGATGACTTCTTGATTCGGTTGCCTGGCTTCTTCCCTTCATTTGAAGCTGCTAAAATTGGATGGCTCCATTTAGTATGTTATGCTAAATACACAAAGCGTTTAGGGGCGATAATTTCAAACTTTGAGATTCTCTTTTAGCAACCGCTGTCAATATCCACTACGGTCTGAATACTAGATGGTTCCCTTCGGCGTAGATGACGGAAAGACTTTGTTAGTAAGGTGTCATTTGAAAATTGTGCTGTTTATTGTATCAACGCCGTCGAAAAGTCAAAGAGAATACGATCGATTCCAAACGCCCATCCACAAGCGCATACCTTTGCGTTAGCATTCAGTCACAGCATTTTCCGAAAAAGACATAAGCGGCGAAAATATTTTATTCGCTAAAAAGCCATTCTGTGAAATATAAATATGACTCATTGACGACGGACGACAGCATTACGTTAAATTTGTTCGCGAACACAGACAAATTGAACTTGGAGCCGATATAAATAGTTTGCGCTTATATTTAATTTTGCAAATTTTCCGTTAGCAAAAAGCCGAACCCACATTATATTATTTCTTGGATAAGAATAGTTCCTACTTTTAAGTTAAATTTGTTGCTTTTGAGCATAAACACTGCGTTTACTCATCACCACCATGTATTATTTCATTACGACCGATAGTAACGCAGTTTTAGAATTTCAAGTTAAAAAAGTAGTGTTGTCACAACTCTAAAACGTTCCCTCACTTTAGTCTAAAATATGATAACAGAAATTAACGACTTAAACAAATTACTCTAACTGAACTTCCCAATTTATTGCACAACATACATCCTTTAAGTTCAATAGGTGTTACCCGAACTGAAGCTAGGAGTATTTTGGTTTTTGCGCACTCAATATGGCAACGGTCTGTGAACCACGTTCCGGCTTTAGCGGGATGGTTGCTAGTGTTTCGATTTATATAATCATATTTATATCTTATTCGTCTGTTAAGCTGGAAAATTTAGTTATGTTATCTACCGACTAAAGTCTATAAAGCAAAAATGACTGTGGTGACCCAGCGCACTCAGTAGGAGGAAATATTTTTGTCAAATAATATAAATACTAATTCCGTATCAACATAACAAAATAACATTGAAACAAAACGTGAAGAAAATGCGTCAAAAGTTGCTCAAATAATCGAACTGTAAATATATACTTATTTTTCTAAGTCAGACTTCTTATATCTCGAATAATGTAATACATAAATAAAATGCTTATGGTGCTCCCCTGCCATCTCCTTCTGTCATTAGCGATTGGCGATTGCTTGTTCGGCGTGCCAGCCATCCGTCAACATATAAGAGAACATAAAATTGGTGTTTTGTGCAACGCTTCCAAAACGTTAAGAAACAAAAATTTGCGTATTATCGAATACTTGCAAAACATTAAGTAACCGATCTGTGACCGTTTGACATTTGAACTGGAAAATTATTATTTTATTGTCCTACGAAAATTACCCCGTTTAGTGTTTTAAAAGCTGCACATCACATGTGATCTAGGCGAACTACACAGATTATCATTTATAAAACGAAATATGTTAGCGTAACAAAAAATTGCGGAATGCGAGTTGAGTCGGTGTGCGTTGTGAAACAAAATCGTGACCAAACAGCAAATAGGCGCATTGTGTTATCGAACAGGATTTGCCGCGTTTTGTAACAGCGTAATCGCGAACTGAAATTTTTAAATTTGGATTTGGCTATTGCAAAGACTGTTTTGTTCTCTAACGCGCGTCTATTCACTGTGTTGAAGAGGATGGTAGGTGAAGCACTTTGGTTTACTCGTGCATAATATATATACTTTTGAGTTCCGTAATATTTTTGACTGCCGCAATATCGCCAAAAATCATCAAACAGATATATTATTTGGCGGAATGCCAAGCTTTAAAAGCATGAAAACATTCTGAATAATATTATTGGTTACATTACAATGTGAAGCTTTTACTTTGGTCTCCTGCTCATACTGTCGCTTTTCCTTGAATTTCCTGCTAAAATATAACGTTCATTATCCCATTTCCTTGTTCTTGCAAATAAAACAGTTTTGTTTGCATTCGGCAAACAAACAATTCGAGGTTCAGGATACTGTGCAAATAAACGCATCACTATTAGAAATTATGCAATTGCATGTTTTGTTGTAGATACTCAGCCGTATATACAAAAACTATTACACCGCCAGTTAAATTCGAGATAATGTCATTACACAGTTACGCTTAGCACTGAAAAATGTTAAGGCAACATTTCCTTTAAAAATTGAGATCTTCATATTCCCTTTTGGCCTTTAGCCCTGTTCAGAGACTTGGACTCGTGAACTTCAAGCGTCATTTAATCCGGTGCAATTCGCTATCTTGGTGTGGTCCCGTTATCTTTATATCAAAATGCAGCATGTCATTTCCATAATATATATTTTAGTCTTTTTATTGTCTTTTGGCCTTTTTCCTTATCCGGGGTTTGCACTCGTGGACTTCAAACGCCATTTAATCCGGTGCAATTCGCTATCTTGGTGTGGTCCCGTTATCTTTATATCAAAATGCAGCATGTCATTTCCATAATATATATTTTAGTCTTTTTATTGTCTTTTGGCCTTTTTCCTTATCCGGGGTTTGCACTCGTGGACTTCAAACGCCATTTAATCCGGTGCAATTCGCTATCTTGGTGTGGTCCCGTTATCTTTATATCAAAATGCAGCATGTCATTTCCATAATATATATTTTAGTCTTTTTATTGTCTTTTGGCCTTTTTCCTTATCCGGGGTTTGCACTCGTGGACTTCAAACGCCATTTAATCCGGTGCAATTCGCTATCTTGGTGTGGTCCCGTTATCTTTATATCAAAATGCAGCATGTCATTTCCATAATATATATTTTAGTCTTTTTATTGTCTTTTGGCATTAGTTCCTATCCGGGGTTTGCACTCGTGGACTTCAAACGCCAATTAGTCCGGTGAAATTCGTTATCTGGGTATAGTCCTGTTGTCTTAATATAAGAATGCATAATGTCATTTCCATAAAATTTTAGTCTTTTTATTGTCTTTTGGGGCATGGTATTAACTGTTCGAAATAAAAGATTAACTGTCCGAAATTATCCCATGTTTACATAATACGCCAAGCACTTAGGCAAACAATAACTGCTGTGTTAAACAAACAACACTGAATAATTTTTACTTCAACTAGTATCTTTCTAATGCTTCTCCTAGCTTTTTAGGACGCCCAACTTTTCTTTTTCTGTTCATCGACTGGGGCAGATCGAGACCCAGGAATTTCGATTTCATCGCCAATATATGTTTGCAAACGTAGCTTTTGAGACCGCAGAAACAAGAGAATACCCATAAATGTGAACCATCTGGAATGAATACAGCGTAATGTGAATGAATAAACGCTGCGAACTGTGAAAAATCTTCAAACTTGCCAGTGTAGAATAAATTCATCCAGATATCCAACGCAATCGAAGAGTTACTGCCGGACGCGACGTACAAATAATCGTGGATTTTATGAATTGCAGGATTTGTCAGGAAATATGATTTAGTTGCATCAATTAACGAGTGATCCCCGGTATCAGGTTGCATTGTGTATCCCGACTGGCAGCTCAGCTCGGACCATTCCGGTAAACATTTACTCATTTCGGTTAGAAAACACCCAAACGACATACGCTTAAACATTGTATCCTGCTTTTTAAGCTTTGAATTCGTAGATTCAACACCACTGTTGGTAGAGGGAAAATGTAAGGCTGCGCCTTCATACCATGTTGAAAGACGAACTAGCCACTGCTGTTTGAAATAAGCAAAAAAGCGTTCAATAAATTCTGAATGAAGATATGCCCATTTTTGCTCCAGCAATTCGGATCCTATGCTAAATAAGTCTGTTGTAAATGAAAGTTGAATTGTCCTAACATCATGCTCTAGTTCTTTCCAAACGTCATTAGGAAAACCTTTTCCCTTGTGTGCTCGCAGCGCAGACATTACATGAGTCCAGCACATTAGTCGCTTAGCATTAGTGTTCACTGCATTTGTAATAGCGGCGGCGCCATCACCCAACACATAGTCAACGTCAAATTCGGATAAGCCAAGTACCTCAGCGCAGCGAGATAACGAATTGAAAAAATCCAAATATGTAGAGGTGCGTTCATCTGAGGAAACAATAGCCAGACCAACTTCGATGGAATCGCCTCGCCAGGTCGGTTGTACCCCGACTAGGACCGGACAATTGTTTAGTAATAGTTTGTAGGTGCAATCCAGTTGAATGAAAGGCCGTTTGTATGCTTGCTGCAGCAGATACGGAGTTGAAATAAAAATATTAACGTCTTCTGCCCCATGAACAACAAAGTCTGGCGAAACCATAAGATTATGATTGTTACATGGTGGTGCAGCATGGGCTGAGCACCACTGCTTTACATCGTCAGCATTGATATTTGACGGCAACTCGGAAGCCATTCTGCGACAGTATGCAGCACAGTTCTTCAGCTGTTGTCGATCCGTAACATTGTACCCATCGGCTTGCAGGTTGCGTCTGATTGTCTGCAAGCTAGATCCTGAGGACGCATAAATCTTCACTCGTTCTCGAGTAGCTTTGTCCATTCCTCTCTTAGTAGGACTGGGACCATCATGAGCATGTTGTCCTTTAACTTGGACGCTGAATTCTGGCCCAGAATTATCATATATGGCCGAGAATTTGCAGTCTCGGAAATGTCGAAAATATCTGCATCGATAATATCTCTTGTTACCGCACGTCTTAGATTTTACAACTTGCTGGTTTCTGATAAACTCTTGCGCGGCTGCATCGCTACTGAAACTTTTTTCTTCAGCAAAATCCATATATAAAACTAACTCGCATTAGAGTTACAAGACATGTATTTACTGAAATTCGCTCAAAACTGTGGCAAACACCGAAAATGATTATTCTGTGTAACTGTCATTCAACTGTCGTCTTTTACACTTTTCCAATTGTTGTCATCCATCATTTTACGGTAATCGGGGTGTAATCACTTTGTTTCTTAAATTCGGACAAGTAATACCATTTTCGGACATTTAATACCGTTTTCGCACACGTAATACGTATTTTCGGAAAGTTAATATTTTGCCGTCTTTTGGCATTAGTTCCTATCCGGGGTTTGCACTCGTGGACTTCAAACGACACTTAGTCCGGTGCAATTCGTTATCTGGGTATAGTCCTGGTGTCTTCATATCAGAGTGTAGCATGTCATTTCCATATTTTAGTCTTTATCGTTTTTGGCCTTAGTTCCAGTCCGGGGTTTGCATTCGTAATCTTCAAACGCCACTTAGACCGGTACATCTCATTATCTGGGAGTAGTCCTGTTGTCTTCATATCAGAATGCAGAATGTCATTTCCATAAAATTATAGTCTTTTTATTTTTATTGCCTTTTGGCCTTAGTTCCTATTCTGGGTCTGCACTCGTGGGATGACACAATAATGTGGGGTGACACGTCGGAAAACCATCCGAAGCACTTATCGAGGATTAGATATCCACTCCATGGGCTTGGGGTATTGATGGAAAGGCGGGTCAGCCTTACTACCTGTGACCAGGCGTAAGGGTTGACCCTTCCTCAGGGGGACATTCATACCCTTGGCGAGTGGGCTATCATAGAGGCCCAGGACAGGCTGTACAACCTGGTTAACCAGCCAGCGGTCTGCTAAGCTAACAGGTTTCCCAGGTGAACTTTCCAAATCACCGGGGAGTCGGAGGAGACGGGGTCGTCTGGACACCACAACGACAAAATTGTAGTACAGCTGGGAGCCACAAGTGGTCCCAGTACAGAAGCATATATTATGTTTATAAACAAATTTGGCTCTCTTGGGTCTGCCTACAGTTTCGGAACGGCACGGTAAAATCGATAGAATCACGCAATTCATTAAAACCAAACAGAATAGGTTCGATATTCTTGAAGGGAATCAACGCGTACTCTTAAAATTTGTTCGCTACTGAAAACCTTAAAATAAATAACAGCCCTATTTTTTGGGAATTTCTATAGATATTCAAAATGGGACAAAAAAGCTGCAAAATTTTAACGCGACGCGCCACGGGATAGTGGTGGAGCGTGATCCAAGCATTTTTTGATGTCAAACTTGCTGTTATCAATAAATCAGCAATACCTATTTACGTTGTAATGTTCACAATCACACTCCACCCGCCCGACATACGCGGGCCTGACTTTACCATGACAACAGAAACCCACCAAACCCAAATTGCAAGTATCCGGGCGGTCCTAAACTGACAGATGATCAACGATATCAAGTATTATATTGTGTAGCTAACAGCGTTTTATAGAGGGGCGCATGTGCATATAGATGGGCCGCGGACAGTTCTTAGATCTTCTTCACGATTCGAACTCTCGACTATGCGAATTCGGTGCCCTAAGACTGATGCCGGTGAGCATGCCTATCATTGATATAGTACCTGATATGATGTAAGATGCATTGCGTGGTGCGTGTCAGGGCAGGTCCGGGCTAACGGTCCGAACTCTCGTCAGATTTGGGTAAACATGTCGACACGATTTAGGGTTCGAAAAACCTACCCTGGCCGTGCACATATAATTATAGAAAGAGTGCATAAATACGTACACATAGGTGTTTTGAACAGATCTATGCGCGCCGGCAAAGTGAGTGCTGGGGGGTATAGGGCAGGAGCAAATAAATTCTGTAGGACCTGGTGGTGAATCTATCTCTTCATGGGAAAAAACTAAGTTCTCAAAATTTAGGTTTTATCTGGAATTAAGAAAAATCTGGTTTACAGAACCAGTATTAGGGCTTGCTATGGGTCTCCAAGCACACATTTGGGATTACCCAACCCATGCCTGTACGTACTTAGGGACCCCCATTCATGTTCTGAAACACGCATTTTTCTAAAACCCAAATGATAAATAAAATAACCAAACAGCCCCGATTTTTAGGCTCCGCACATCCAGAGGTCTTATCCTACCTACTTCCCCGAAAAATTGGGCCGACATACCCACTCCGCACAGGATCCACCTAACCCACTAATTGCATAAAAACCTCCACTAATCACAGTTAAAACGGTCTCTAACAGGCCACCTATCAAGGATATCACAAAAATTTTCTTTTCATTTGTAGACGACCTGCAGGGCATGGACCTGCTTCCGTAACCCGGCCGCCTACCGTTCTCTGTTCGCCTGAAATATAAAATAAATCGCAAAAAATATAATATATTTTAAGCGATCGAGGCGCTGGTATATTTTACCGCAAAGAAATCCTCGCGCCGACCAGCGCAAGGTTTTGTTATTTACGCCGCCCGCCAAAAACACGCATATGTGGGCAGCAGCCTACAGCTTTTTCGTTGACCAAGGGACCCAAGACTGTTATTGAAATATTGATGTCGTCTTGGCATATACAGATGTGTACCCATTTATGTTAGCGCGGCTCATTTTGAAGTTTTATTTTGTGCTTTATACGCAAGTAGTCGGTTTGCTGTCAATTGTGAATTTCAAACTTTGGGGACAAGCCAGAGAATTAAGGAGGCCTAGACATTTAAACGGGGTATAGGCATAGGGTAAAAAAAGAACTGAGCCCGATGCAGCGTCAAAGCCAGTCAAGTTTTGATTTTGAGAAAATAAGTTTCTTTTGGAGGTTGTCGCCCGGTTACTGGTAGTTTTCGCTTTATCGCTTTCGTGTTGCTTTTAATTGTTTCTTTTCTTGCTTTGGAGTTACTCCGGTGGGGTTTCCCCGTGCACGTTTGCTTAGTCCTTTGGCTTTCAAATTTGAACCGCAGAAGGCCGGCTTTGCGAGTGCTGGAGCCTCTGGAGGATGTTCCGCGCGCCCGTAAGTTTACGTGCTCAAGAAATTGTAGAAACTCGTAGCAATTCACGCTTGAAATGAATCCTTCCCCTACTCGACTGGTTCCTTTGCTCGTGGGGCATCTTTTCATTACAGTGTCCCGGTGGGTAGTAACTTGACCCTTTTGAATGAGGTGATTAAGTGTATGGGAGTGAACAAGAAAGGAAAAGGTAGGAGGAGGTACATAGGGACACGGGATGAGGGAGCAAATACTGGGCGAGAAGTTGTCAATATAGAGGCAGTCTCGCGAACAGTACAATTTAGGCGGCCAATGTAACATTTAGGGGCGGTAGTGAAACGCAAGCTATGCCGTTTTCGATATACTAAGACTAAGTTTTAGTCTTATCCTAAGCTAAGGACCCTATATGAGCCATGTACTAAGCCTAAGCCTAAGTCGGGGAACTGCCGCCCCCGAACCCCCCGCTCTAAGCTGTTCTTTTTTCTAAAGTTATAACGTCCGGCCCCTAAAGGTGACATGGACCGCAAATTAGGCAGTAGAGACCCCAAAAAAATTTTCCGAGTTTTGGCCTTGTGAGATGTTCGACCACATAGCTGGTTAACCACTCAAATCCATAATCGGGTCCTCCTACGCCGTGCATCCAGGGTAGTGAGCCCAGTTGAAATTTTAACGACATATTCTGGGCTACCACGGTTCGGTCGGCGCACCGCACTCCACTAAACCGAGGACATCCTCTCTCCTTTTCGAACCATGATGAGCTCCACTGGGGGTTCAAGGACCACCAACAATGCTTTGGCTCAACAGGTTCGGACGTTGCGCGACTGCCTCCTGGTCTGACTGAGAACTTGTTGTGTGTGGAAGACAACATAGTAAAATGTCAAGAGTTTCACGGAAATTTAGTTTAGGAATCAGACGCAGCCATGTGCAAACTAGGCCGAGAAACAACTATTCAACCAAACAATAAAACAGGAACGTCTGTTGAATAATCCTTAGTTTTTCTATCACTGAGTAGACCTAGTATCTGTTTTATACCCAATGTATGTATCTATGCGTTTGATGCCCAAACTAATACAGTGTTGACGTGTTCTCTGATTATAAGCGATATACATATGCATACGTAGTAACCAAAAAGAGTTAACACAGAATTCGGGTTAGGTCCATTAGAAAACAGCGTAAAGTATAACCTGGAGCGAGGAATTGAAATAACCAGCAGTGGCAAATTCCCATTAACGAAATAACTTAGTAACCCGCATAGCCAAAATTCAGTTCGAAAACTTCCGGGCATGAATGTTCGGGTTCTCACCCCATAAGCCTCTCCCGGACAAACTAAAGGGCCCTGGGATCAGCACCCAGGTGTTCATAAGTATTGCCCCCACGTGACGGGTTCAGGTTAGGATTCGTGTTGAGACTACAAGGGTACCCATGAGCAGGCCTACGCCGAGACATCGGGATTATGGGGCCCTGAAAAATAAGGGAAAGGCGGGTCGGCATTACTACCTGTAAGCGGGCTTAAGGTTTGACCCTCCTTCAGGAGGACAGTCGTATATTATGAACGTGACCAATATAGGGGCCACGCCGAACACCCTGGTAAAGCCCTGCAAAACCTGCTAAGCTAACCGGTTAAGCTTAGGTGAACAAGCGGTTCATCCAAGGACCGACGTCGTCCGGACCCACATCGGTGAATGGTGGTGCAGCTGGGATTCCTTAGGCCCACAGCTGGCCCTAGTACAAATATATATTTATAATTATCCAATGGCACTTGATTTCTAATCATATAGATTACTTCATTTATAACTGCAAACCATATAAAATAGTAAAACTGAACTCCAACTAGTTTATTATTGACAACCTATAATGGCACAATCATAACAGTAAACTGTTTTCGAATATGGTGTCAGTTCACACTCTAAAATAGTTGACATTCATTCAACACTTGAGTTACAACACAGCGTATACACGTGAAAAGATCCACGAGCGATTATACGTTGGACCAACCGGGATTCGAAGCCAGATCTCTAGCGCTACCATTATACCACAGGCCCCGATCACGTGTTCAGCTACGCTATATATGCTAGCGTAGTGAGATGCTACATAACTCCCTTCGGAGTGGCGGAGCGAGCGTACGTTGCGCTCTAGCTGTGCTAAGAAACTCCGTGCAGGGGATGACGTCAGGCTCACCAATTGAAAAGATCCACGAGCGATCATACATTGGACCAGCCTGGATTCGAACCCGGATATGTAGCTTGCAAGACTAGCGGGCTAGCATTACACCACAGGTCCCGATCACAACATATTCAGCTACGCTATATATGCTAGCGTAATGCGATGCTACACATGTATATACGTTATAAAATACCATTGCCTCAAAGCAAATAGCGACTTGCTCATAAACAAAACTAAGAAATTTACCAATTCTACTTTATTTCAATATAAAAACACCACAACCAACACGATCGTTCATGATAAAATAATAAGTGCACTCGTCATAAAGTTATCGTTCCTCCAGTCTTTAAATGGGTACTAGATGAACTTCGCACGGAAAAAGTCAGGGCGACTTTATTTTAGTCAAGGTTTCAGAAGCAATCACTTTACAGAAGACAATCCGGCAAATCTACACTCTGCGTGGGCGAGACAGCTGCAAACACATCCTCAAGTCCTCAAGTGGCTGGAGTCTGCAAAATTCCACTTATCACGTCAATTTGCCGGACGCTGCGTGATTTATGTATAGGAATACAGTCGGGATCGTGTAATCTGATATCTCAGGGAAGACATAAGATATCAGAAAACACGATCTATCAAATTAGGCGAATTTACCTAAATCAGTGACATTTCACGAACATATATCTGCAATTCAAAATATTGTTTAAAATCCACAATTTAGCAGCGTTAAGGTCTGATATAGCTCAAAGTTTCAAGAAGTTATGTCCACGGGCCCACGAACATATATCTGCAATTCAAAATATTGTTTAAAATCCACAATTTAGAAGCGTTGAAGTCTGATATAGCTCAAATTTTCAAGAAGTTATGTCCACGGGCCCACGAACATATATCTGCAATTCAAAATATTGTTTAAAATCCACAATTTAGCAGCGTTAGGGTCTGATATAGCTCAAATTTTCAAGAAGTTATGTCCACGGGCCCACGAACATATATCTGCAATTCAAAATATTGTTTAAAATCCACAACTTAGCAGCGTTAGGGTCTGATATAGCTCAAATTTTCAAGAAGTTATGTTCATGGGCCCACGAACATATATCTGCAATTCAAAATATCGTTTGAAATCCATAATTTAGCAGCGTTAGGGTCTGATATAGCTCAAATTTTCAAGAAGTTATGTTCATGGGCCCACGAACATATATCTGCAATTCAAAATATCGTTTGAAATCCATAATTTAGCAGCGTTAGGGTCTGATATAGCTCAAATTTTCAAGAAGTTATGTTCACGGGCCCACGAACATATATCTGCAATTCAAAATATTGTTTAAAATCCACAACTTAGCAGCGTTAGGGTCTGATATAGCTCAAATTTTCAAGAAGTTATGTTCATGGGCCCACGAACATATATCTGCAATTCAAAATATCGTTTGAAATCCATAATTTAGCAGCGTTAGGGTCTGATATAGCTCAAATTTTCAAGAAGTTAAGTCCACGGGTCCACAAACATATATCTGCAATTCTAAATATTGTTTACAATCCACAATTTAGCAGCGTTAGGGTCTGATATAGCTCAAATTTTCAAGAAGTTATGTTCACGGGCCCACGAACATATATCTGCAATTCAAAATATTGTTTCAAATCCACAATTTAGCAGCGTTAGGGTCTGATATAGCTCAAATTTTCAAGAAATTATGTCCACGGGCCCACGAACATATATCTGCAATTCAAAATATTGTTTAAAATCCATAATTTACCAGCGTTAGGGTCTGATATAGCTCAAATTTTCAAGAAATTATGTCCACGGGCCCACGAACATATATCTGCAATTCAAAATATTGATTAAAATCCACAATTTTACAGCGTTAAAGTCTGATATAGCTCAAATTTTCAAGAAGTTATGTCCACGGGCCCACGAACATATATCTGCAAATCAAAATATTGTTTAAAATCCACAATTTAGCAGCGTTAGGGTCTGATATAGCTCAAATTTTCAAGAAATTATGTCCACGGGCCCACGAACATATATCTGCAAATCAAAATATTGTTTAAAATCCATAATTTAGCAGCGTTAGGGTCTGATATAGCTCAAATTTTCAAGAAATTATGTCCACGGGCCCACGAACATATATCTGCAATTCAAAATATTGTTTAAAATCCATAATTTCCCAGCGTTAGGGTCTGATATAGCTCAAATTTTCAAGAAATTATTTCCACAGGCCCACGAACATATATCTGCAATTCAAAATATTGTTTAAAATCCACAATTTAGCAGCGTTAAAGTCTGATATAGCTCAAATTTTCAAGAAGTTATGTCCACGGGCCCACGAACATATATCTGCAAATCAAAATATTGTTTAAAATCCACAATTTAGCAGCGTTAGGGTCTGATATAGCTCAAATTTTCAAGAAATTATGTCCACGGGCCCACGAATATATATCTGCAATTCAAAATATTGTTTAAAATCCATAATTTAGCAGCGTTAGGGTCTGATATAGCTCAAATTTTCAAGAAGTTATGTCCATGGGCCCACGAACATATATCGTTATTGGAATGCATCTCATTACATGAAGCATGCCATGTTTAAGAGAAAAAGCTTAAATTTTGTTGTTCGAGACTATAGTTTGTTGTTAAGTTTACATATTTTGAATAAATTTCAATCTGTGAAGCTTACTCCGCGGCACTAACGTCCTTTAACTAAATTTTGTATGATATTCCATACGATTTTTAGCCAAGTGATTGAGAGTTGAAAAAAATTCGGTAACGCATCTCCATGATACGGAAGTATAGCAGTGGAAACACATTACGAATATACATAGCAACAATAGTTTTCGGGCTTTCAACGAAATACATTTCTTCTTGTCCCGATAGTAGTCCTGTCGCAATATCGCGAGCTACATCGTCAGCGCTCAGCGCTTTTTTTATCGTATAATCCGAAACACCATACGGCTCTCCTGAGGCGGTAAGAGCATTCCGAGACAGATTGGTGTCAATATAGCCCGGATAAGCAACCAGCACGTGAATATCGTGTTTCGTGGTTATTTCCGAACGAAGAGCATCAAAAAATGCGCTGAATGCATGCTTGGACGCACCATACGCAGCACGAAACGGAATCGAAAACTTTCCTTGAACAGACGAAATTGCAATAATAGCAGCACCACCGCCGTAAGCGACATCGATTTTGCCCGATTTCACGTTTGTTTCAGCGAGCGGAATTGTCTTTTTCACTTCGATCATGTGTCGAACAACTGCCCGAGTGACTGCCACATGGCCAAAATAGTTAACGTCCATAAGATGACGATCAACACTGTCGGCAGTGTCTAAAGCCTCGCCTCGGACCGACATACCAGCGTTGTTAACAAGACAATCAATGTTCCCGCCAATGCTTGTTATCAACTTACTTATTGCCGCTTCTACGGCTGTCGCCGATGTTGTAATGTCAAGTGCCAGATACACAGCGCGATTCGGTGTGGCCTGACGTTGAGAATTTAGCTGATCGCAAATTTGTGCCAATCTCTCCTCCGATCGAGCTACCAGAACCACTCGGGCACCTTCCGAGTGGAAATAGCGGGCAAATGCCTCTCCGAGCCCCGAACTTGCCCCGGTCACAAGGACAGTCTTGTCTTGAAACGAGTCCCAGCGTTGAACCGACGTCTTTGGCTTTAACAAACGACGATAGACTAAAGCGAGTACCGCAATAATAATTGTTGCAAGCGTTAACACAATGTACGGAGTCAGTGTCATTACTAGCATAAGTTTAGTATGATTATAATACCTTTCCACCGCTAAATAAAACAATATATTCCAAATCAATCGAATTGACTAACAAGCTCGACTGTCGAAAAGTATTTTCAGGCAAACTGCTGAAGAGAGTTTAGAGTTTTTTCATAAAAAAGACGTCACAGCAGTTTTAGCATTGCTAGCTGTATATAATGGTTCCAAATAACACTTCAGACAAGCATTTTTTAGAATCCCCAATGAAAAATTGTCGTCCAAATTAATTTATCCTGCATTGGTTATCGGCAGTTAAAACATGTAAAAAAAGCAAGGTCAGACTAAGGATCGAAAGAAGGATACTTTGACTACAACAAAAACGTCAAACCATTGCTCCATCAGCACAACTGCACAATTTCATTCAAATTACTTTTTTCTGAATTTTATACAAACACAACATATTTTACATTACGTTTATAATATTAAATACATATTACATGCTTGACCTTTATTAGGTTTGTTTGTTGTATAGTCTGAGAAATGTCGAAAACGATATCACAGCTGGACGGTTGTGACAAAAATGCACTATCGACAATTACAACACTGAAATGCGGGAAAATACAAAGATTTTGGTTTTTGGATAAGTTCTTGCTCTAATTGGACAACTTGCACAAGAAAACGCCAACATATGATGCGAAGCGCCGTGGTCGGCGAATTTCCAACTGCCGTGAAACTGAAACTTTAATATTTGAACAAAATGCAAAATCAGAATCCCAGATCTTAATGCCTGGCTAGATAACACCATTGCAAATATATCAACCACCACATGATAAAATTCAGAAACTAACAGAAATTCATTTCGACCGTCAGCGTCGCAACTTTCAGCACGATGGACATTACCAAAAGGTTCAACTAGGGGACTATATCTTTGCTACAAAATAGCATAATTCGTAATGTTCGTTTGGAATACAGTTATGGATTTAATATAAAAGTTATAAAATTTTCTCGGATTTAATAAACCAGAAGCCCAGCAGTAGTTGAGAATACTACATACAATTTTGCGATGAGTTGTTAGCAATATTGTACTACGACAATATTAAATTCAGAAGACAGTTGCACAACAACCCATTTCTTAGTTAATAGCGAGATGTTTTCGTATTGGAATTTGCGTATTCCCAACTACCGTTGGGCATACGGTGTATTAAATTCGAGAAAATACGCAACTTTGACAACTGAATCCACATAGATACAAATATAGGATAACTTATAATACTATTTTGTAAGAACATATTGTCCCTCAGATGTGTCTTTAAGTAATTTTCGTTTTGTGTAAGGTTAAGGTGGGAAGCCAAGCGTCCAACCTAAAATTTCAGTTCATCTTGTTGCAGGTAATATACATGGCAGTGGCGTAGCGAGGGTGTGCGACGCCAGGGGCAAGGAAAAATTCAGCGCCTTTCCTAACGATTATGAGCCTCCTACTAAATAAATTATTTTAGGCTCAAAAATTTTGCACTTGGAGCACTTAGGGCGCCCGCAGATAACTTCCTAGGGGTACTCCCTGTCATCCGTGACGCACCTGATACATAGCAGTCTATTACACAGCTAAGCTCTAACTATCTCGTAATATATTCTGTTTGTTTTGCGGTTGCTTTTTGGTTTTTCAATTAATTAAACTATTATTTTCGCAATAGCTAGGAATTCCCGATCGAGACTAGTAGTACTTTTAAACGCATGTTATTTGTAAATTTATACAATTGAAACGATGCGAACGAAGCAAGTGGAGGGTTCAAAATAGCAAAAAAACTATTTTAAGGGCTCCTTGTAAAATCCAGCTATACGGGCACCAGCGTTTCGAGAAAAGGAGACCACATCACCCCGCCGAAATAACAAATTTGTTGAACACTTTTTTGTGGCAACACTTCGTGGGCCACTCCATATGGACCGCCTACTTTTTGCCAAGAGTGTATATTTTCTATATTCCTTTCCAGTGGCATTCAGTAGGTTTAGGATCAATGATTCAAATTTCCAGAATACAGTCTGTCTTTGTTGGGTTATGTATCGCGGGCAGAAATAACGGGGGAAAGCCTACACGGGTATTTAGAACGGTATGTACACATTATTGATATCTTGAATACGACGGTATGGCCATCTAAAATCCAACATGACTGTCCTGTACCATGTTTTTTCAGGGGGTCTGGAGTGACCCAACGTCGACCGCAGGAGAACCGTTTTACTGAAAGAATCTCTTATTCGTTATGCAGTCTTTTCTGCGTCACAGATAAGCTATTATAAATTTTCCGACACGTGTAATAGTTGGTACGCTTTACCTCCTGTAAGACCATTGCAGAGTTTCAGAGGTTTTAGGGTTACATCCATCAAACACAAAGCCTGTTACAGGTGATTACACATATGGACAACCATAGCTCAAACCACTCTCGCTTGCGAGAAACTTTGATTTTGAGCATGCTGTGGCACATCTTACTTAATATAGTGTTTATCAGATTCTATGTACCACTCCTAGGTGACGCATACCCTTACCTACGATAAAACATAGAATGCAGGCATACTCTTCCTTAAGTTCGGCAATTTTACAGGCTTGAAACAAACATTTTTATACGGAATTAATGTATTACGTGCAACCAATTTCCAAGGGTACACAGAACAAGGCGAACGCCTGCATGGGTTTCATGATTATGGAATTGACGTGTGCCAACATTTTGTCGTTTGTGCGCATTCATAAAATCACATGCTGAAAAGCATAAAACTGTGAAACACACGTCTATGAACGTATATTAGTATACACCAAAAAAGCGATTGGAATCGTGCCGTAAATGTTCTTGGTCACTAACTCTCAAAGCTAAATAGTAAAAGTGAGCGTGAACACCCCGTGTGTGTTGCTGTATCGCAAATCATAAGGCAAAATCACAACTTGTGCTCACACAGCGACTTTGAGATCGTCTACTGACGTGACAAAAATATCCCAGGTGTAGGAATCTAAAGTGGACTCAAATATTAACATAGCTAGAAACGATAATAACAAAACGAGTTGATATTATGCAGCTCCTAAGGCACAAAATAAATTGTAATAATTATACCACCATAATGTCCTTTACAATCGGCTGCTTAATCAGAAACGAAAATTTACGAATTTATATACATCTAGCACAACGTAAATATTGTAAACACTAGTTATTATCTATTTTAATACTTTTTATTAAAACATCGAAATTTTGATTTTTAAGAACCTATCACAATCTATTAGTTGTATGTGACGTCCACCCTTGCCTACATCCGTAATACGCAGGCATATTGATCATTACAATCAAGAATTACAGGGTTGAAAGTTGCACTTGGCTGAATATATATCTTCTTTTACCTAGAATAAACACAACAGTAATAAATGGTCTCTTTAACGTATGGGGACGTAATAAAACCAAATTGGACAAGCACTCTCAAAAAGTGTTCTGACGATATAGAAAAATATACGCGTTCCATTTTCAGTGGACGAGCCTAACAGCGGCCAAGGAACTTTAAGGGTCCTAAGTGTAATGCATACCATGCGGCTGTCCAAGTACTAAGCCTAAATCGGGAAAGTCGTAAAAAGTTGATAACCAAAATGACGTTATTGATGTAATTCATAATATCAGACAGAAAATGGCATCCACAGTTTGTCGGTGTTGGCCAAGTGAACAAACATCCGGAGTTTTTGGCCAACGATTTAAAGTAACGCGCCTCCCCAGACACAATTCAGCTAACCATGCTGGGCTTAAATTTAAGCAATGTGACAACTGAAACCGAATAGTAGCCTCGGCTGCCAGTTAGGAATGTCGGCCAGCAATTTCCATAACATCTGAGACAAAGCTGGCTTCACATTATAAGCTCCATACGTAGAGCCCCGTTTCATAATGCGATGGAGAGATTTGATCCTCTTAAACCTGTAAACATTGAACTCGAAATGACGAAGACCCGACAATATACCACTGCTTACCGACAAATTGTAGCCTACACTGAAGCACTCCCTCCCACCTCTCTGCAAGACGTAGCGAGATATGTATACCGTATAGGCTTGCAACCATTTTAAAGCCAAACTATTACCTCTTTTTCATGTATATAACACATTTTGTTACAGTTGCGCAGTGTTCGTTCACATTGCTAAAATTGTCCAGGTTTTACACAATAATGCAAGCAAAGTGGGCAGATTTGTCTTTAATAAATCTCCGATGATTATGATATTTTAGTTTCTTTCAAACGACTGCTAGCGATTTTTGTCTTTAACGGTTGAGATTAAAATCTCTTACAGATAGCTGTAGGAAAATATGTATTTTGTAGTTAGCCAATAAGGACAAAATCCTAAGAGCTGGTCGTTAGAGACTAAAAAATATCTTGCACTTAGCCATCACAGATTTTTGTCTCAAATGGCTAGCAGTTCGAAACTTGTCTCTTACAGTCAGCTATAAAATATCAAAATCTCTAATGGCTGTCCAGCCTCTAATTAAGAATATTTAACAGTTTTTTAAGATCCAATGTTTAAATCGTTTTAGTACACTACATTTCAACTGAACTGCTGCTGCTAAAATTGTTTATTTATGATTCTGCCACGAAAGCATAAGTTATTATTGTCCCTTAACTGGTTATTTTACTTAACGTTTTATTTTGTGCCTTGTATTTTGCGCGCTTTCAATTTGGAGGCTATGGTCGTGATTTTTGCGTGAAGTCTATATAGTGTAGGATTACACACTTTACCAGTCGTTTAAGTAAAATCTTGTGCAAATGGAAACCCCTGTTATCTTTAGGGACTAAACTCGCCATCGATGAAAACGAACTGTCGCAACCAATCCATTTAGGCTTAGCATACGAGTGATTTAGACATCAACCTAAGTGTAGTATATCGACAAACGCATTTCACTTCGTGCCTAAAAATTACATTGTCTCAAATAAAAATTTCGAAATGACCGTTACGAAACTTCAATATTATTCGCATCGTACAAAGAGCAGCTTCTTAAAAGTTAGCCGTCCGACTGGAGTTGAGGTTGGCCTACAGCCAGGCCTCGAAGTTCAAACTCGACCCCTGAACAAGATTATTTTACGCCCCAATACCCTGTTCATGATACCTAGGTCCAGTTATCGTTTGCCTAATTCATACGCATCAATTATATAAAACACGATATTGAGTTGAGACCAACAAATTTACTGCAACACAAACAAGTATATATAATAAACAGTTAATACGAATGGCAGTTAGGCGATACAACCAAAACGGTAAAATGTCACAAATGGACGCTATAAAAACAGCAATGCTTCTAGTTGCCCAATGTTGCGAAGCTGTAAACTAAATTAAATATGTGCTGGAAAAAATCTTTTCCGGGTGTTGTTCACTAGCTTTGTGGAAATTAATACCTACTGAGCGTTGCCTGCAATCACGTATATATTCCCGCTTCGACTCCTTGACGTGACATACGTTTATATAATCGGTATACGAAACGCAAATAAATTCAGAACGTAAAGGGTTTAGTCAAAATTTAAAGCACATATATTCCGCATGCGTTTACTTCTTACCACCTAAATTTTTTCACCAACAAATTGATGTTGCAAGGCGTAGTATTAACAAAATTAATGGTATTTTGAATATGTCGTGCTACAGAAGCTTTGCGAGAAATCTTAATGATCGGAAAAAAATGGCTCACTCGATTCCTAGTGAACGTGATACTGTGCGTTTTTTTGAGTCGATTTTTTTATGAAAAACAATCCGGACGTACAAAGCTCACTTAATCTGACGCACAACGGGTACACATGCACATCATCGTCGAATGCCAACAGCCAATCCGCTAATTCAGTATGTCATGCAAACGTATGTCTGTTGTTCATTCGATTGCCGAACATCCTTAAAGTTGTGAGTAGGCCTCAACTTGATTCATGTCGCGTTGGCGCGTCGTCTAGGATCGACACGTCGATGCAAAAAGTTTCTTCAGCGTCATTCCGAATACACAATATTATTCATGCGAAAAGGGAAATATTATAGATTTGTATTCACGGCTGGAAAACGAACGTTTCCGTGGTTCCGTCAGATTGAATAGCGCAGCTTTGACTGAAAAATTCAAATTATTTGTACGAGATTCCAATCTGCTTTGAGCGGGTAGTCGTATATGCGAACACGATTTCGAAGCTATACATAGCTTGATGAACAAAACGTGAAGAAGTCATAAGCAATTTCATCATATATACAAAGACCGGTAAGGTCTGAGCAGTATCAAATGCAAATGTTAAAGAATGGATTATCTATAATAAAAAAGTAAGGTATTCCGAGGTTTGAAGCATATCAGCTTAAAACTAGTGTCACGGTGCATCTCATGCAGTACCCCTGCATTTCACCGAACAACAGTTCATTTGTCTTCCCAGGGCATCATTAGGAACAATTCCTTTTCCCCCACGATTTCCATGGCGGGAGACAGTTTATCACCCATGATTTCGTGGAGGTGACACATTCATTAAAACTAGGGAGCGCAAAATCCTCTGCGGCCAAAGTCCCGGCTTCGGACGGAACTTCTACCAATAAGCTGCATAATTACTAACCATACATTACTTTAGCTTGGTCAAAATAGAGCTAATATGAGTGGCTTGCGGCATAATTGATTGCATCCAAACGTAAATGCAGACACTGTAGTTGATCAATGTTCTGTTACCTGTTACAGCTGTATTTTGCTGATTACATGCGTAATCACAATACAGAGTCTCTTCACAAGGTTTCTCAGGGGTGCAAGCCCAAACGCTGCAGCAAATCGCCTTGTAACTGGTAGTAGCTATTAATATGAACTGATTCCGTATTTTTAAACTAAATTGATCCCGAATAAGCAGTTGCGATGGATTATTTTAATGACGAAACATGAAAAAATTTTATTGAAAAACAATACTCAGTTTGAATTCGACAATATTAACAAGAAGGTACAAGATTTATCGTTGGAGTAATGTAATTACAGCGATTTGGATAAGAACAACTCCCGTTCAAGTAACCACTTATTACAGTACATTAAAATTGATTATAACAAACACATACATTTAGGCAAATATTACATTTTAACTATCATAGTATTAGCAGGAGCCCCCAAGTAACCCTGAGTTATAACGTTAGAAAAAAGAACAGCTTAGAGCGGGGGGTTCGGGGGGCGGTAGCCCCCCGACCTAGGCTTAGTATATGTGTCATATAAGGACCTTAGCTTAGGCTAAGACTAAGGCTTAGGCTTAGTATATCGAGAACGGCATGGCCTGCATTTTATTTACGCCCCTCAGGGTTACAAATCAGGAGTATGGGAACATTATTCAACTTTACTAGCAGTAAACATTAAATCAGTGTTGTAAAATAACAAAATATTGGGCGAAATAGCAGTCTGTTATCAGTGATCATGCAACATGGTACATGTAGTGATGAAGCTGTGTCTAAGCTTCAGGCTTACCCATGCATTTGTATGGTATTCCTGCGGTAATTGACTCTGGAAATATTTGAAACTTTACGATTCGGAAATAATATCAAAAAGTCCCACTTATTCCCAGAAACCGAACAATGTAACCCTGTTATTTAGCTAATTGACTTGCTTTAATTTGTCGCATTTTTGTCGAACACACGAAATGATTTTCAAATACGATACGATTCGCCCTGTCATACACATAAGTGTTAACGAATGAAGTACGGTTTTATGAGCACGACAAAAATCCTCATAAAAGCAATACGATGAAATACGCTCGATGAAATACACCGATAACACAACGCGAAGGATATTGTAACAAACAAAATATAAAACGAAAAGTCAATTGGTTCATAAAGCAAACATTATTATGATGCACGTCATGAAAAATATGCTTGTAACAAGTTAAAGCGTCAAGTAACCGCAGAAATCTAGCACCCTACACAACAGAAAGGTTGTTAGACATTTTCTCTCATTCATTCCTTCACTTCCCAATCACATTTTTTGTCACACTACATGCGTCTTGGATACCAATATTTCTGTTAGGCATCATTCGGTGTCTCATCCGGAGCCGTATCGATTTGTGTGCTCTCCTTCTCAGCCAAAGGAGGATCAGGAAATTGCTGCAGTTTGAAAATGGATACCGTATGCTGACGCAGATTGTTGACCATAAGATGAAAATCTCTCGTCAAATGTATGTCCGATGGCCGAACGATGTTATCAGACAATTTCACCGGTGCAATATAATTGCAGTCCGCATCAAAAAACTGAAATATACAATGTATATATGATAGTACTTGTAGCTGAAACTTGAGCAAGCGTGGTTTCATTTTATAATCACCTGTAACAGACTGTTTGAAGAATATACCATCCTAAAATCTCTTGAATCATGAGCCAATCGAAAACCCTAAAACCTCGTCGACTATAAGCATACTGAAAACAGCTAACAACGCATCAACCAATTGTGCTGGATTCTAGATAATCAAACCATTGTATTCCGCATACCGAAATACCTCTATTTATAGACTATTTTTGATGCCACGTACCAAACAACTGAAAACCGGCTATTTTCAGGAAATCGGGATCACTGATCCGAAGCCTAATCAAAACGTCTAAAAACAACACACTCGTGCTAGACTCTAGAAGAGTACCAAACCATCGTATTCTGTCTACGCTATAACCTTCATATATTCTTGGTAACCTGTATACTAACAAATCACTGAAGAATATATTCTGGAAATCGGGTTCACTGACTCTAAACCCATGAAATCTGCACACAGGATCTTCCCCACCTTAGACTAGCCAGCTATGTAGATAACAAAAACATCGTATTCAGCCTACCGAAAAGCCTATATGGACAATAATTCTTGATGACCTGTACGCAATACGTAAATAAACTGAAAACATACTGTATTTTGGTAATCGAGTTCATTGACCCTAAATCGACCGAAAACATCTGAAATAAGCGAGCTAAACTCTAGATAACCAAACAAACGTATACGGCGTACCTAAAACATTATACAGAACATTCTTGATGCCCTGGAGATAATGTATAGTACGCGCCGGAAATGACCGTCCCATTTCAACGGAGCGAGTCTCGAACGAGTGGCTCGCTCGAGATTTCGAAACTATTTAATTTAGTAATGAATTCTATTTCATAACAAATCTATTTCGGGCGAGCGACAGTCATTTTTGAACGGTACTGTAATAAGCACACATGTTGCAAGGTAAAAATACGCAAAATGCCCCAATTTGAAAAATCGACATATTTGGCCAAGGGTCGACAGGCCATAATCGGGCCTACAGCAGCATAGAGAATGGTTCCACAAAAAATTCGTGGTTAGTAAAGTTGTAGATCTCGATAAGCCGAAGAGTTTTTCGATGCGAAGCTTGTGTCGTGAGATATGGGCTGCGAAAGACTGGTACCCTTATGGCCAAATTTGGCAAAGAACCCTTAAAAACCTGTTTTTGCCATTATGACCAGGACGATGGGGTCGGAGCTGTTCGCGTGCAACTAAAGGTCGCATGTGCCGCGATGGTTGAATGGTTAGAGCATTTGAGTTTTAATACAATGGCGGTGTGTTCGAGTCCCCCTCTGACCATAAGATTGCAACAATCCCCTTGAGCAAAGGATTAAGGTAGATAGTGGTCCAGCCAATCCAGCTGTTCATCCTTAATTGATAGATAAATGGGTAGCAGCTTGCTGCGAAAATCACTGACTTGGGGACATCGCAAGGCTCTGGTTATCGCTCCAGATCCCATTCGGGGCGAAAAGCGAAGCAACGTAGATCGGCTCCCAGCTGCGCTAGTTCACGGGGGAAAATTTGATTGATTCATCACTTTTGCTATCAAATGAAAAAATTTATCGAAATACATCCATCCGAAGATGAGTTATGCGTGACAGAAACAGACAAAAAACATGTTCACGATTTTATTAGCGTCCTCAGCGGAAACTCCTCTCGCTCCGTTTCATCAAACTTAAAAAAATTAATTAGAAATTTAATGGAATTTTAAAATTCTTGCTTCTGTGGTCTTTTCAGTTTCTGCAAAATTCTACTGTCAGTTTTATCTTTCACTCTATACTGCTTTCGTTGAAAAAATATTTTGCTTACATATTTTTAAAGTTAAAATACCTTTATAGTTAGAAAATATTTTGCGAAAATTAATATTTCACCAAGTTGACTGCTTGGTAATTCATGCAATCCAAGTATAATATACACTTATTTTTTCGTATGTTTGGATATAATTTAAAGTACTACTCATAATATGAACTCAATATTATATTATAAAGTATAATTTATTGCATGACTGATATAAATAATTATTAATTTAAGCAACCTGTCATTCTTCGACAAAATTCATTGTTTAAATAATAACTATTACTGGTGATAAATCTTGTTTAGGAAATCTTTCTAACGCAAGAAACGATCTTTTTGCTGAATCTTAACAACATAAGTCGCGCTTTATTTTACTTAGGATTTTATCACGAACAGTCGAAGTATAAGCAGCAATATAGAGTTTTGTTATCTAGCTGTTTTTGTCATAGCGATCAATGTTAGTATCAACTCAAAATACCACGAGGTGAGGGGGGTTGACCTAGCCGAAACCCAAAATTTACTTTCTGCCGTGCCAAGGAGAAACCCGCTGAAATTTTGGGGTAGTTCGAAAATCTGGGGGCCTCCCCTCCTCTGTGGAGAGGCCAGTATATTATCATAAGCAATTCCTAATAAAAATTTTCCTAAGATACGTATTCAATTCCTATGATAATGCTAATTTAAAGAAGCAACTCTTATGACTGCCGTGAGATCAAACAATTCGAAATTGCTTTAATCGTTTTTGAGACTGTTCAGCTCAAGTTGTGATCGCAAAGGAATGTATATTTTACATACCCGACCAGCTCAAAACAGTCTTATCACAGTACGCGCCAAAAAATAACGGTCGTCTTCCACGCGAGCGAACAAAGAATGAGCAGTAATTCAACATGTTTCGAGGATCGAGCGAGCAACGCTCATATCTCGCGGGCACAGTACATTTAAAGGAACGCAAAAATTTTGTGAACGCAAATAAATCTCAAGGCGTGTCCAGCTCAAACTTTTTACTCAAATTTTGAGCTAAAAATTTATGGATGATATTTAGAATAAAATTGCGGTGTTTCAATACCACACTGCTCAAACTTTTTCAGTTAGTACATCTCGTTGATGAAGGAATATCTTTCAAAAGTTTGAAACGCGTTCGCAAGTTCAAACTTACCAAAAACGCAAAAAAGATGCTTCAAATTCTGGAGCAAAAATTCTGATCAAAATTCGAGTAAAAAGTTTGAGCGCGAGAACACGCCTTCAATGGAAATATTTATTTTAACACTATGCCTCATTATGACATCGCAGTCCACTATAGCATATCAGTCATTCTACAGAGAGCCCATTTGTAGTCGTAGGTGTGCGTCAGTAAGAAGTGTAGTGTGCTTTTGAGGCGAAAAATAGATTTAACGATCTTGATCATCACGTTTATTTACCTGTAAACGGTGGTTCCCTGCATCAGCTATAATCATGTAGCCATCAGCATCAACTGTTATACCGGCTGGTTCTCTAAATTTGCCACCGGGCGTATTCTGAGAACCAAAGCCGCCAAATCGCTGCACTGCCACACCTTCCATCGTTGTGCGGTAGATCCAGTGAAGGCCTGAATACAAAAACGGACTATAAAAGCGACCAACAATAATAACTAAATTTGACCCTAAATAGTTTCCATAAGATGCACAAGTTAGCCGATTACCGCTACCTTTACATAATTCCTAACTTGAGTCAGACTAGCAATAGCCAAATTGTTTAGATTTTGCAAACTGCTAACATTTTGACATTTTGTAGAAGCTACCTGCTTCAAACCGAGCCTTACCGCGAACAAAATCTTGGTAGCATTGCCCAGTAAAATTGAAACAAAACCGGTGCTATCTGAAAACAAAACAATATGGTATACTACGATGTCACCACTCAGACATTGCACGTACAGCATCGAGCCAGGCCAGTTCTTCTAGGTCGTAGTAACATCAGCATTAAGTTTGCATCTGCAATAAGTTATCTCAAAGCCTAATTCTTACTATACAGTCATGTTGTTATATAACAGTGACTTTAAATCGTGTGTTAAGTCATGAATTACAGTGATAATGTGCACAAACAGACACATATCAGGGATTTAAGAGCGAATTATGAGTCATGCCTTCCTAACCCAGTTCTGTTTGATCAGGACACAGATACGAAGGTTTATCTATAAGACCAAGCTGCAGTTATTAATGAGCGTTTGCCCAAGCATTGTTTCAGATCAAACACATTTGTTGGTTGTGCAATCCAGCGCGGCACCGGTAAAATCACAAGGTGTTTGTTTAGAAAATAATTGTGAAGACTACAAAATGTGTCGAACCGAATCTCTCTCGTAGGAAACGTTTTTATGTAAGCAAAAATTACTTACAATCTGTCAGATACTTAAAAGAATCGAAATATCTAAACAACATTTACCTCATAGCTTGTAGAAAAGATTCCAATGAAATTTTTATTACGACACTTCGTATAAAGTAATACTAGTATTAGCAGCATTAAGAGAACACCCCAAACCCAACAACTTGAGCAACGCTGTTCGGCTATCCAACGTTCAACCATCATGTACCTAAATCAGAGACAATTAAGTCGTCTTTATTGCCGCCGATAAAAAACGGTTTTGCGTTTGTATATTCTTCTGCAGTCATTGCACGAAACGCGTATTCGTCGAGACACTGACCGTTCTGGGTGTCGAAGTTTACAATCTGCGGCTGTTTTCCAGACTTTGGAAATGGTACATCGAGCGTAACAATGGTACCATTTGGACGCATTGCCAAGCCTGAAAATTAAATAAAACTATTTGGTGTAGTACGCAAGTACGCAGAAGAGAAATGAAAATAGTTCGCGCAAAGGAATATTCCCGGGTTCAATACCGGAAGGCCGACACAAACTTCGCTCGCCACGACCCGACATACCAGTGCATACCTTTGTTATTGACAACAAGTTTACACCTTAACAACAAAATCAAGGAGTTTTTAGTTTCAACCATTGTTAATATAACATTTTTGTTAAAACTATCTAATTATTGCAGTTTCATTTTCAGTGACTCTTCAGTCTTTTTGTGTATAAAATGATTCCAATCCACAAAAACGAAAAATTAGCTGAGCTCCGACTGTGATCCCGGCATAACGTAGGTGCCCCAATAGGCCTCGAGGTAAGTTTTCAGTACGGGCGCTCAGGAGGCCTAGGATTGCTGAGCTTTCTTCATGACTGGTGATTCCTCTTAAGTCATGCGCTCAAAATAAATTTTCTATATCCTCAGATAGGCTCCACCAACACTGTCCTGAAATCGTCATTTCATGAACGTTGCAGATTGCTGCCGTATTATTAATTTGCATAATTAAGAAGGGGTAGCTAGATTGGGCGTTGTCATTGCTTCAAAAGTTCGTGCGGATATGGTTATGAAATAATAATTTTTGCTTTTTCTCTTGAATGATATTCTTGCACCAATGATTTTGTCATCGCTTTGATAGTGTGGATCAGCGTTTTCCATCAGGATAAAAATGTTGCTAGATACGCTTTTTATAGTACGTTAGCGTATAACTGTCTATTCGGTTGTGCCCGATTTCATCAACAGTAATTTGTAATGAATTATGACCGAAATACAGCGTTCGATTCGCTTCTGACGGATATTTGCCGGTCATATCGTAACTATCAACCGATGCCCGAAGAGTTAATACTTTATCCAATCGAAGCCTCAAGGTCCGTTTGTCGTGTTCAACAACGCCGTTTTCCCAAAACGCGGCGCCATTATTAGAAACTCTCTCATTAGCGAAATTGTAACCGAATATTTCTTGTATATATCTTTAACGCTAATAAATCCGCGTTCGACTTGGATATCGTCGGAATCGTAGCGATTGATTGCGGTATCACTAACTTTCTCGATACTATCCCTTTTCCAGCGATATGATATCTCAAACATCTTCGTCAGTATACACGTGCTCTACTATCGTCGGATTAGTCATATGTCAACGTCAATTCGGCAATAGCTCCGTCTTGACCTGCATCGCAACAACGACGTATCCCCGGCCCAGCTGTTGTTCATCGTCGTAAATAATAGTCGCTGCGTTTACAATTTCCCGTCAGTTTCTGAATACAAAGTATCTGCTGCAGTGGCGTCGTCGTTCGTCCTTGGTCAACTTCGTAACGTCGGTCTCCAGTTATTTAGCGGTGAGCGATCCTCGTATCAACGCCACAGCCTTTCTAATTCAAAGATCTTCACATCGAGGTGAGCAGCTTCAACCTTTATCTTAATTTTCAACAAACACCACCCAGGAGTTTTTGGTCGAACAAAAGAAATTTATACAAAATTTTTGTCCTGCGACCGCCCTCCTTTTCCTCCCTAGGGGTACTGACCCTGAAATTGCGAACCCACGGAATAAAGCAAAATAAAGTGTTGCCGGCAGAAATAGGTGTTTTCTATATGCAAAAAAAACTAGTAGCTTGTGTTATCACCAAACTGCTGACTTCTACATACCGAATATGTAATCTAAAGAGACGTACATAACTATATTGAGCATCGGCTTACAAAATGAGCCAAATATCAGCGATGCGGCTTGAACAGTTGGGGATACTGGCCTGTCCACAGTGGGGGCCCACTTTCCAAATCCCCCCATGTTCGTGAGATTTTCTCCCACGTCCGTCTCCCCCCCCCCCACTCGGCCGAAACCCCCATGGTCAACTAATTCCAAAATTTTTTATGTCTAAAAAGTTATGTTTTTTATTTGCAAATTGTCTTATAAACATTAATGACCACTATTTATAATGCTAAAATATCGTTTTAGCTTGAAAATACATTCACTGTAGTAAAAATGCATGAAAATATGGAAATATTTAGTGTTTTAAGCAAAATTTATCCCCCACTTTTTATTTCCCCCCAAGCTCCCCTACTTTTCGGAGGGCTGTGGACAGGCCAGGGATATGGCGCTTATTGCGTATTTAGTGACTCACAATTTAAAAATAAATTGCTGACCAAATAAGATTAATAATACCAAGAGTGCATTACGGAAGAGTATGACACTTCGCTGCAATCCCATATAAACCCGTGTTTAATGACGCGGGCGTTCTCGGGCTGATCCCCCAGTTTGTTGAGGGATCGAGACGCACAGACCCCCAAGATTCTGGGGAGATAGCTCGGACCCCCTCCCAGTTTTTTTGTGGTGGGGGGTGGTGGGATAGGTCGGACAATTCTCGAATGAGCCAACAGGAGTTTGATCGACACTGTAACTTACGTGTAAGCAAGAAACAACGATCATTTCTAACAAAAATTATTGTTGTAAATTTTCCTAATAGTGATTGCCTACCCTTTCAGAGTATTCTAGTTACGCTCTAATTGAACAAGTGTAGGCCATGACTCATTCGAACAATTCTCGACCTGAGCCAGAAAGAGTTTGATCGAAACTCTAACGGACGTGGGAAGACAGAACACCGATAATTTCTGATGAAAATTATTGTTGTACGTTTTGCTAACTACCGTGATCGCCTAAAATTTCAGAGTCTGAAACCAAACGACAAATAAAAATTCATGGCAATGGCAGGGATATTTGAAGTAAAATGTGACCATATTAAAAGCACACTTACTGACAGACGTAATGCTAATAAGCTGACTAAAATAACGCATTGGTACTGCAGTATGAAATATCTAATGATATCTTTTAACATAGACAAACCAATTCTCAAAGTGTCATCACGTACTACCTATTTTACATAATAATAAAAATTATACTGCAAACGACTAACCGTACGGTTTTTTGAGATTAATCCGATTTTGGCCAAACGTAAACACGAAATCGCCATCGGCGCTATGTTTGTACAAACCGCGATTGTCTTTGAACACAAAACCACCATCATCCAAACACGCGACGGCTGACGGTCTAATTAGTTCTTTGCCGGAAACGTGTGTGATATATCGCAATAGTTTACGCGTTTCCGCGTCGAAAATTTTAACCTAAAATAATAATCGAAAATTTATTAACGATAGCACGACTGAGAACAAACAGGCGAGCAGGCGTTTGTTTTGACTGCTCCGTAGGGTTGGTATGGCCGAACCACCGATTTTCGTGTGCAATAACCCAAGGTTTTATTTTTTGAGAATTAGTACTCCTTCCACCATCACTCACTTTTTAGAAAAATTTGATATTTCGTCAAATAAGCTAATGCTAATTATGTAAGTCTGCACTATATATAATTGACGCGTAATTGTAGGTTTTGGCTAGACTGCTTCATAGTCAAAATTGGAACGTATTTCTAGCAGTTTGGAAGTCAGCAGCGATAATACTGCTCTTGTGGCCTAAATTTTAAGTGTAATTTTAAAACTTCGGAACGGCAGTACGAAATTTATCAAGATCTTAAAACTTCGGCACGGCTGCACGAAATTTATCAAGATTTTAAAACTTAGGAACGGCTGTAAGAAATTTATCAAGATCTTAAAACTTCGGAACGGCTGCACGAAATTTATCAAGATTTTAAAACTTCGGAACGGCTATACGAAATTTATCAAGATTTTAAAGCATCGGAACGGATGTACGAAATTTATCAAGATTTTAAAACTACCGAACGGCTGTACGAAATTTATCAATATATTAAAACTTCGGAACAGCGGTATGAAATTTATCAAGATTTTAAAGCATCGGAACGGATGTACGAAATTTATCAAGATTTTAAAACTACCGAACGGCTGTACGAAATTTATCAAGATTTTAAAGCATCGGAACGGATGTACGAAATTTATCAAGATTTTAAAACTACCGAACGGCTGTACGAAATTTATCAAGATTTTAAAGCATCGGAACGGCTATACGAAATTTATCAAGATTTTAAAGCATCGGAACGGATGTACGAAATTTATCAAGATTTTAAAACTACCGAACGGCTGTACGAAATTTATCAATATATTAAAACTTCGGAACAGCGGTATGAAATTTATCAAGATTTTAAAACATCGGAACGGCTGTACGAAAATTATCAAGATTTTAAAACTTCGGAACGGCTGTACGAATTCTATCAGGATGTTAAAACTTCGGAACGGCTGTACGAAATTTATCAAGATTGTAAAATTTTGGGACGACTGTATGAAATCTGTCAATATTTTAAAATATCGAAACGGCTATAAAAATTTATCAAGATTTTAAATATCTAGATAGAAACATCTTCTGTACTAAATACATTCCGACCGGCAAAAAAGTATGTGCGTACCGCGTTGTGTGAAGTGTCGCATACGATGAATTGCTGATTTAGCTCGTTCTTACAACAGCCAATTGGAGAGTCAAAGCATTCGGACAGCGATGTTTTCACGTTTGGCGTGCCCAACTGAGCAATAAGCTTCCCATACAATCCTTCAATAGAATTGCTAATTATGACCAATGTAACTTTTAGGGGCGGAAAAGAAATGCATACCATGCCGTTCTCCCTAAGCCTTACTCTTAGCCTAAGCTAAGGTTATGAGACATACACTAAGCTTAAGTCGGGGGCTGCCGCCCCCCGAACCCCCGCTCTAAGCTGTTCTTTTTTCTAACGTTATAACGTCCGGCTACTACAGGTGACATGGGCCCTAATTATTATCATTGAGCAAAACATCATTTTTAATGCAAAATCAATTATTGCACGATTCGCACAAATGAACAGATTTAAATGCTCAGAGGCAAATGTGTTTAATCGCGTAAGTTTAAAAGCAACCAATTCCTGCAGTTTCGTACATTAAGACCCCACGCGAGTAGTAATGCCGCAGATATGTAGGTGCAATCCAACAGAATCTAAACTTCATTTTGTCGATGTCGACTCGAACTTCGGACCTTCAATTCTTCGCCCATTGCAGCATGACACAAGACCTTTCTCAGTGCCACAAGTTTACGGGTTTTTAGAGGTGTAGAAGATTAACTTGCCTAAAATGGCGGCTATTAATCATAATTCTAGGCCAATAATGTGTTATTTTACTTTGTATTTTGTTACAAGTTCGGCGTGACCAGTAAAGCCAAATCTCGCAGACCAGTAAAGCCAAATACCAATATTTTCAAATTGCAACAGCAATATACTACCTTCATCAATGTAGCTTCCGTCATAAAAAAACTACTTTGACATTTACAAAACAAACCTGTCCGTCTAACACCAGGTAATACGCCAAGATTAACTAAGACAAATTCATAATGTGCGAAAGTAACTTCTAGACATAGAAATAAATCCGTAAATATAGAACGTTTCACCAGACGCAGTGATCGACGTTCAGAAGTAATGCTAAACGCTAAAAACTTTGCAAAATAAAAATTTCGGCTAAATCTATTTGGCTCAGACACAGTGCTTAGCCCCAGAATATTTTGGTATTGTGGCAGCGGTGTTTTTCCGAAAGAATCATTGTAATTACCTAAATAATAAAGTTGTACTTTAGAAAACCTTCAATGCGCGAAGCATTGAAAATACTGCTTTAATTCAACATTATGTGCGATATAAAATAATTAATTACTCCAAAAACGCATGATAGCTTACTAGTAAAATATGGTACGCTTTTGGTGAAACTTTTTCATGCGCTCGCAATTTCTATGCCAACATCTATTTAGAGTTTCCCAAAACATTGTGCGATGTGGACCTTAACTTTTGCTATATTTGCGATGACCGGTCCTGTATAACACTGTGGTTGTATTTCAGAAATATTCCAGGTCAAGAATCTTGACTGAAACTTAAAAAATATTGCTGCTGCTGAAGTGAACAGTTTTTCTCAGCGAAGTGAATACTATTAAAATATAAATAAATAGCTCTGTTAAATTGCCAGTTACCGCTGTACAACCATTATGTAAACGAAGATTTCACCACAAGTGAAGTAATAAACTAAATATTTTTAACCTAATTTGTTACTACACGGATGTTTTTACAGTTTTGTGCAGCGACTGAAATTATTCCACCTTTTGCGAAAAAACGCTACCTCAATTTTGGATTTCGCTTATTTTTTGCTGCATCAAAATTAACTATTACCAAATTGGCAAGCCTTGTCAACAGCAAAGTTTTAAGATAAAAATACTCATAAAAGGCTATATGTTAGTGAAGTCTAAGCAGAAACAGAAGTGCTCACATCAACAGTTGGCGCGGGGGGGGGCTAACTCCAATTAACATCTACAATATATTACGGCTTCTGTTGAGTACGAAACAGTTGCACATTTTCCTTCTTAGAATCTTGATTTTGTGTTCTCGCACCGCAAAATTTTCTGTTTTTAATTGCAAAATTCCATTCTTGTCAAATTCCATTTAATTTTTACAGCACTTTAGGGATAGTTTCTAGTAGAGACTGATACCTAATTTTTTCCACAGTTACTTCATACCCACTATCCCTATGCTGTGAATGAAAGCAATTCTTAAATTTTTGGGCCATCGAATCACAACAAAATAAGAATTTCGCGGCACAAAAATAACTAGTAACTCTATAGAGACTACAGAGCGTAGCGAAACATAGGAACACCTACGCCAATCAGTTCTGGATAGCATGCCTCGATATGCTATAATGTGGACATCACACAGTACCGTTAAGTTAGAACAAAACTAACACAGGCAATAAGTTTCCCCGGACCGAAAACCCCAAGTGCAAGCTATCAGCCTCCCAGGACGTCACAAAAAATTTAGGAATTTTCGGCCGAGAAACCATGGGGGCACCATACCCGGTACTCATGGAACCGTGGTTCGCAGAGAAAAACCAACACCGGCAATGAGTTACCCGAAAACCCCTAAATGAAACTTTCAACCACCAAGACGTCAGAACAAATTTTCGAATTTTGGGTGCCATACCTTAAAACCCACAACTCCACAAAAAGGAGCTTTAATCGAAAAACAAAAAAGCATCAGAATTTATCAATTTACTATGAAATAAAACGAACCAGAAAAAAATTGTAAGTTAAGATAAAAATAACCTTGCTTCCCTGAAGGGCCCTAAAATGAGGTTAAAAACCTCATTTTGAACTGTGATCCCGACCCGTGGGGGCACCATACCCCTCGTACCGGTGAAACCATGGGTCGCACAGCAAAATCAACACCGGCAAAGAGTTTCCGATGCCCGAAAACCGCAAAGAGAAACTTTTTAGCCGCTCAGGACGCCAGAACAAATTTTCGAATTTCGGGTCGAGAACCACGAGGGTGCCATACCTCAAGCCAAATAACTCCAGAACCGGAACCTTTATCGAAAACAGAAAAAGACGCATCGGCATTTATCATTTTACTATAAATAAAACCAACCAGCGAAAAAAACCGAATACTAAGACAAAAATAACCTTGCTTCTGTGAAGGGGACTAATATGGGGTAAAAAAACCATCATTTTTACCTCTGACACCGGAAGCAGACTTCAAATCAAAAACTCTCGGGGATGTGCACGGTAAATCGCCTATGTCGGTTCGAATACGAAAATTGGTTAAGCCTTTCCCGAGTTATGTTCGATCACACACATAGAAGATTACAAATTTCCGCTACCTTACATTACGCTCTGAAAATAATATATATTGTACCTCGTTCTGGCGATAGCAAGTCTTGCAGACGTGGTCTGATTGAATTAAAACCATCGCCACGGGCGCTATGGCTTCCATCACCGTCTGCAAAAACTATCATAAAACTAGCAACTAAGGCGTAAACTGAATTCATTCACTCGACTTGTGCCGTAAACAATATGTTCATTCAACAGACCTAGTGCCTAGGCCATCGCTTGCAAAAAATGAAAAAGCTTATTAACCAAGCACAAATTCAGCTATAGAACAGGAACAACGCAAGGGTTTTCGCAAATGGGAACATCAAGAAGAAGGCATTGCGATGCAATAAACGAAGATAAGTGTAAAAACAGCGATCGTTACAACTTTTTTGAATTCTGGCAGTGAAACAAGCGAAGCGAAGAATTCTTATTAGCCAGGAGTGTGAAATTGGCAGCGTCTGTTTGTGGATTTTTCATGTGACACGCTTAACTCAACTTCGTAGGCAGATCACGTCGTGCGATACCTCATTCGAAAGCTTGAAACCTCTATTTGTGCACTTTAGCAAGACGCAAAAACCGATTCCATCTCCTTCCCCCTCAAAAAGGGGTCCGAAAGAGCCCAAGTAGGGTCCTTAGGAATCCCACAAAGCCACGTTATGAATGAAATCTCAACAACAACCGGTGTGATCTGGCCGTATGTTGTTGTTGCCGAGGTCACCTACACTCTAGGCTTGGGTCAAAATGGGCCATTGGGATCCCCGAAAACACCAAATCGGTCATATCTCTTTAACCGCTGGAGCGATTCGGCTAAAATTGGACTCATTTCGTCCAACAAGCAAAGTTCTAAATAGCTACAAACGCTGTGTTGCTATTGACCTCACCTGTCGGGCAGGGTTGGGTTTAGATGGGGTGTAAATGGGCCAATGGGACCCCGAAAAAACCAAATTGGCCATATATCCTCAATCACTTGAACGATTCGGCAAATATTGTGGTAATTTTGTTCAGAAAGCAAAGGTCTATATAGCTATAGACGCTGCGTTGTTACTGGCCTCACCTGTCGAGCAGGGTTGGTTTAAGATTGGTTGTAAATGTGTCCTTGGGACCCCGAAAACACCAAATCGACCATATCTCCTCAACGACTAGAGCGATTCAGCCGCGATTGAGCTCATTTTGTTCAGACAACAAAGTTCTATATACATAGCTATACCTGGTGCACCACTATTTGAGTTCTCGAAATGCAAGTATTTTCCTAACTTTTATATACACTCAGAATTCACTTTGTCGGCCACGAGACAACTCACTAGTATTTAACTTTCGTGATCGTTCGAGTTCACGGTTGTTTCTGAACTTATTTTGGTCCTTAGCAGTGCATAGCGCAGGAAACCTGTATTGTATGCAACAGTTGACAACGGGCCGGAATTTTTCGGTCTAGCCCCATCAAAATAAATGCCGGTCGCCCGACCCAGCGCCATCAAAACTTAGGCCCATAGAATAGTGAATCTGGCGGAGTCGCAATTTGCCAGCCCGTTAAATCCAGCAGCTATACGCAACAGGTGGAATGGGGCTCACTCAGTGTTGTGATATAAAGTTGCTTTAGTTTCCAAAGTAACATTACGTTGATCAGTGTCCAAATCTGCCGGAGTGATTCACGGTAAGCATAAAAATATAATTAAAATTACATAAAATCAGCAGCGACGCCAAATTTCTAAAACAAATACAAGGTTTTCCTGATGTATCAAAAAATGGCATCTGCCAGTGAAATATTAACTAGAAGCTTATCTTATCCCCAAAATGTTCAATCCTGAGTGTTGAATATGTAAATTAGATATGCATAGCTTTATTGAGCATTAAAACAGAAAATGAACTCCGAATATCAGCGACGTTGCTGGAATAGTTGAGAACATATTATACCGCTATTCAAGCACATTGAACCGGGCCCGGCCCGATCCTATTTGGCTTGTTTTTCAAGGGGAAGATGTTGTAATCGGGAATCGCGCCTAACAAAATGCAAAAATAGTTCAAACTTCAAATGAGCTATCGCGCGAGCCAATATGCCCAGCCGAAGTTGAGTTATGCTTGTCACCAAAAAAATCAGAAATTGCCACCGCCGAAATTTACCTCTCGGACCAGTAATTCTTCGCTTCGCTCGTTTCACGCACTCACGCAGAATTAAAAAATATCATATACGTTTGAGTATGCTACTTGTTAATCATTCGAAAAATTAAAAGATAAAACTCCAAATATCCGGTACCAATACCTAGCCTCTACGTGCTTTTCATTTTCAAGGTAACATCGGCTTTAAAGTTTATATTCTTATGTTCGAAATGAACGAAGTTATACTGAAGCGCTGCAATGTGGTAGCACACAGCACCTTCATTACAGACACATAAGTAATATATAGCTTAACTGTACAATTTTTGGCCCGGAGCGGGTCACTTTTGACTGTTTCAGACAACGGTCGTCCAGACCAGAGCTTGCAAAATCTCAACCCGGCACGTAACCGGATGGCTGGCCGCCCAATCTGGCCAGGGACCAAAATTGCCACCTCTAGTAGATAAACAGATTAAGCATAAAGACATTAGACTTTATGCTTAATGATTACAAAATGATAAATCGAGAAACCAATTAGGACAACACTATCTACCAAGTATTTCTACAAAACATTGGCATCGTCATACAGGAACCACAATCAAGGTCAAAAATAAATGAATAAAAAAACGAACGCCACAAGCGAACCAACCTAAGCGCAAACGAACGTTAGAACATTCGTTTACACAAGAAAGTAATAGCAAAACTTGTCGTAAGTCGGAACGAATGATTTTCATTTTCAGTTTATGAACGAACTTAACCCATTTCTGTCCGTGATTGTATATGGGAATCGTAGACGTCATTGTCATAGGCAATGAACATCGGATTCTCGGATTCTATTTCATTAATACGATTCTAAAATACTAGACATTACACACATGCACATAGGGATAGAGGAAGGATTATCCACACGTGAGGCTTGGACCCCCGCGGATTGAGGAAAGCGTCAATGCGACCTCTAGCAGTTAGCCCGCCCTTTCACCCGATACCCCTTCCGCGCCCCGAAGGTGCGCGAAAATTTTGAAAAATTCGACGAAAAATAGATTAAAATTGGGAGAAATGTGAACAAATTGGGAGTAAATTGGCTAAAATTTGCAAAAACCGAGACAATTGTAATACTCCCCGACCAGCTAATCCCTGACCGAAGCCTCCCTCCACGAAGCTACCGCTATGCACCTCCCTTGGACCTCGTGTAGCTATGACATTATAATACGAATTGCCAGAGAGGTGGAAGCCTTAAACCACATCACAAGTTGCTAGGATAAATACAGATATTTGATGCGGTTTATGTATTAGTCTCAACCCAAGCCAAATAATATAAACCGGTGATCGGTGGAAATTGATTTAATATACCTGTTCATTTTAGATCTCAAAACTGAGGCCAAGCCACTAATTTATAGATAATACCCCTCTGACAATAAATTTCACATCTTTGCAGTGATTGTAAATTCTTGTTTGGACGTAGAATAACAAAGTATTCGACAAAACCATGTGCGTCTTTGAACCGAATGCTACTACATTTTCGCTGTCATAGTCCCTGTCAGGTCTCGAGCGAAGACAGTTCAAATGAGCATTTACTTTCTTATCTTTCAATCGATATCTTGCGTTTGTAACAAGTCCATGACCAACAAACGAATCCAGTTCGAACAACTACATCTTAATTTATTTATTTTTTATTTTTTCGTTTTTATATATCTGAAGATATTTTTAATCTACTCGATCACTTTTAACAGTTACTGCCGAACACACTGTCGAAAAGATCCCAGTGATCTTTTAACACGGTTCGAACACAATTTTCGACCGGACATCGAACAAGACCCTGGAAAGAAAATCGGACATTTCAGGCACGGTCTGTAGTTATAAAAAGGTTTCCCTTAAACCAGGCTAGATCCAAAATCATTGTCTTCATAATGCGGAAATTGAAACTATTTGCCACAGATTACACATTCCATAAAATAATGCTCACCATCTAAACTTAATGCTGCAAGACGATAGTCAGCAGTTGTAGAACCTTGTCCCGAGGCAGTAAAAGCCTTTCCTGATTCAGTAATCGCTGCTTGGTGTTGTTCAGAGTCGGCATCACATTTAGCAAAACCTCCACCAGCAGGCGATGGTCGGAAATTCCGGCTGTTTCCAAATGAGGATCCTTCATGAACCGCCGGTGGTTTACGGCTGATTGGTTCTCCCCAACCAGTACGTTTCGCAGCTGCTGTTGACTTTGGTTTCAACGAGTCATAAGCATTATTTGCACAAGTCTGACGGTTTCTAAATTCAGTATTCTTTGGTTTTGCTGAGGTTGACGGCACGTCGTCATTTTTCTCAAATGATTCCAAATCAATTAAAACGTTTTTGCTAAATCTGAGCATTTCCATCGAAGGTTGCTGCTGTTCCTCATTCATGGCATTTGTTTCATTTTCAATATTAGCTGAAATGCGCAATAATAATAATTATTGTCTGATGCTAACTCGTCTATTAACGCGACGTACACTCCGCGTAACTGAATAGGCACATGTTCGAGCATATACATTGTACGTATGTACAATAAAAGGTGTAGATGATAGAGAAGATTCCTTCTATAGATCGGGCTCTTTCCCTAAGCAAAATCCCCTCGAACTTGCGCGTAACATTTTAGCAAAAATTGACACAACGGGGTGAAAATTTGGCACAACACTATGGTAAAACAAGCAAAATAGCGGAAATTAGAAATTTTTTTTCGCTAAATTATGACAAATTTTGCATTCGACGTGTAACATAATATTATTCGGTTTTCTGTCTATCTTTGTATTTACGCAGCGCTACTGGTTTCCCTTTATATCAAAGAGGACACGAATTGGGAATACTGACTTTGATAATTTGTTACTATACAGGTGTGGGCTCTCCATTCGCTGAAAATTTTGCAAGGGAGTCATGAACCGCTCCCCCTGGATCCGAACAGTGAGGGCACCCAAAATTGTCAGGGGGACATTTTGCTAC
This sequence comes from Trileptium ribeirensis, assembly GCA_030248225.1. Lineage (NCBI taxonomy): Eukaryota > Metazoa > Nematoda > Enoplea > Enoplida > Thoracostomopsidae > Trileptium > Trileptium ribeirensis. The sequence goes on from JASANE010017335.1 coordinate 40,322, forward strand.
GATATAAAAACGGTTAGAAATCATGTCAGAAAGACTGTTCAAAACACTTTTGATGGAAAGAAAAAACGATTTTGAAGCAAATTTATTATACTTTTGGATGCAAGGCGGAATTTCAGTAAAAATTTTGATAAAAAAATTATGTTAGGGGTGTTTTTCCGCAGTGAAAACAAAATAATTTTTCCATAATCAGGGACAGCCCAAAATTTTACCACAGACCACGAACCGAGGGCTACCCCGTTTTTCCAACGCCCCCTCCCCAATTTGGAGAGATCAGCAGGTTACTGTGAACAGTTGTCAAGCTATGAGTCAAACAGAAAAATACATCCAAAAATGAGATTTTCAAAACTTTCACTGAGTGAGCCTAATACTTTTTGGTGGTAAATGGTAAATTTACAGTCCCGGATAAAAAGTACACAAAAATATACGCAACAACGTTCCTTTGTAAACAGACATTCTAAAGTTCGTTTATGTTTAAGTTCGGTCGGGTTCATTTTTGTGAACATATTTTTCTCCGTGACTGCGCAGTACTTGCCAATAATGAGTGCTGTCTCATATTGTCTCAAATTCATTCGATGTTCGTTCGATAAATTCAAAATTTTATTCTAAATGTCTTCGAATTTTGTTTCAGACGTGTTCGCGATTAATTAATTATCTTTGCTATGTTCGATGCTCATTCATTGAAAAGTTGACACTCACTTTGGTGAATAATATTTAGTTTGCCTATTGAAACACGTTGGTTTCTCTTTTTGCAAAGCGAAAAAATGGCGCCTCAAATTACAATTTATTTCTATTTTTTAAATTTGGAAGAAAAAATAAACGGTACTAGGGCTCTGATTTTGTGCTAAAATTGGTTGTACCGTTGTGCTTAGTGTATTGCTGAATTTGCTTGGACTTAGCAACAAGCGTATTTTAACCTTTTATTAGAAATAATCAATGATCGCTGACTATATTCGCTCTATTTTCCTTCGTTGTGCAAATGACCTGTTATTATAACTGCAGCTAGTATCTCGCATACGAGGGTGAAACGGGGCTAACGTAATTTCATTTTGTAACTTGTCATTTTGAGTAATCACCTGTAGCGGGCTGTTTGATGTAACCACCCTAAAGCATATGAAATCCTGCAATCATTGAAAAACCTAAAATTTATTTGACCGTAACCCCCTCGAAAATAATTGAAAACCTGTGAAGTATTCGTAGTTGTCTCTATATAACTAAACCGCCATATCCGCTGTACCGACAAAATTAAATATCGACAATTCACAGTACCCTGTACGTAATACATAACCAAACTATCGAAATCATTTAATATATTCTGGACATTGGCTTCGTTGACGTTAAATGATGTGGAAACCTCTGAAAAGGAGTGAAACATTCCTACTGGACTCAATGGAACGAAACTATCGCATTCGGCCTTCCGAAAACCCTACATAAGTAGTTATTGATGCACTGCACGCTATACATAACCAAACTACCGACGACATACTGCATTCTGGAAATCGGTTACATTGACTCTAACTGTGGCGAAAACCTCTGAAAACCCATTAAATATTCCTGCTGGTCTCAAGATAACCAAAACATCTTATTCAACATGGAGATAAACCTATATATAGACCATTCTTGACGCCATGTACGCAAAACTTAACCAACTATGAGGACAGATTATATTCTGGAAATTGGGTTCATTGATCCTAAACGCATGAGCTGAACTCTAGATAACGAAATCAATGTATTCAGCTTTCGGAAAAACCTATAATATACAGTTACAATACAGAATTAAGCGCACAATAAATTGAACGACATCCCAATCGATCGATCTTAGTTTAAACGAAATTCGTTAAACTAAACGGGAGTTAACATCTGTAACGACCTATTTCCCGGGAGAACAAGTCCCCTCGTATGAATCTTATCGCCTTATTTTGTGTCAATAATCGCTATGCGTTTTGAACTATAGTGGGAACCATTACAGTGGGAAAACGAAGGCCTTGCGTCATTTGTTTATTATGTGTGTAATAGGTGTGTGTTGTGTATCTGTTTACCTCGTACATATTGTTCGTGTGCTTATGACGGCATAATTCATGTGTAATTGTAATGGTTTGTTTTGTTCATACGTGTGAATCGTCTATAATACGTGTAATTCTGTATATGTGATGAAAATGTGTGTAATCGGTTGTTTTGTTCATTATGTGTAAATTGCGTGTAATATGTGTGCCAGAAAGTTGCAATAGTTTTCAGATCAAACTTTCCCAGCACAGTAAAACAAAACTTTTAAGAATTAGAGAAATCATGTTAAAGTGGACAGGGGGAATGGTGCGGATTTATGTTAGAGAGCGAATTTCACAATTCTAAGAATTCATAACCCGGTTGGCAGCCGTTATATGAAAATTTAAAGGGTTAGAAAGATTTTAAATTCAGGTTTTAATCGGGTTCCTAGAATTAGGGCGTCAAAAGATTATTTAAAGGGTTGTATCGTGAGCTTAGGGCATCAGTTTGCTCGTACAATCGGTGAATCAAGAATCGTGACTTACGTGATCGTGCAACAGGTGTCTTTTGCTATATTTCCTGTGTGTTCCACATTTAATGTAAGTGTTCTTGAATATTTATTGAATATATGTATGTGTGTATTTGTAGTTGGAGTAATAAATCTTATGGTGAAATTAAAACCTCAACGGAAGGATCACACAAAAATGTAAGTAAACCACTGACATTGTAATTTGACTTTGGTCAACTGTATATACCCTAACAAACTCTAGTTTACAGTCCAGTTAGGACTTACGCGGGCTACACATCTTTATTAAATGTTTTATTTTATCTTGATCAAACTTCGTTAAATTGCAAAATGGTCGATTCTGCCGAAAACAATTGACATCAAAAGCATCCTCGTTCAATTTTTGAGCTTCAATTTTGATTGTAACTATAGACGAGTCTTGATGCCGTGCACGTAATACATCATCAAACAAATGAAAACACAATACATTTTAGAAACCGGGTTCGTCGGCTGGAAATCCGTTAAAATCCCAAGCAAAGGTATAACAATTCGAGTTGCAATCTAAATAACAAAACCATCGTATCCAGTGTGCCTTATAACTTAATAGACGGTCGTGGTATAGCAGAAACATCCAATAACATGCCGAAATTTGACAAATTTATAGTTCTGGCAAAGGGTCGACGAATCATATTCGGCCGATAGCGACCGACGGAGTGGTACCACAAAAAGCTATGTTCAGCAAAGCTGTAGATCTCGATGATTTGTACGGCGGCTTCCATTTCGAGGGATGCGGGCTGCGAAGCACTGGTACCCGTCTGTCCAGATTTCGCAAAGAACCCTTAAACCAATTTTTACCATTTTGACCTATAAGATGGGGTCGGAGCTGTTGGCATTCAACTAAATGGTACAAAGTCATCGCATTTGATTTCGAACAAAAATAATTTCGAAATCCATCCACTTGAAGATGAGTTATGAATGACAGCGACAGACATAAAAATTTCCACGATTTTACATCTCAGGTGGAAACCCAGCTCGCTTCGCCGGTTTCAATCCCATTAAATGTATTTTTGTTAATTATGCGTTCAAAAAAGTGCTTGAAACCAGTCGCTTTCAAGTACGCTAACCGTGCGTTTTTCACGTGCTCCTCATGCGGGCGTGTGCATTTAAAATAATTTGACTAAATTTGCATGAAAAAAATTTATTTTTACATAAATACAGCCAACATCAGGTTTTCCTTCTAGTTCTGAACTAAAAAGATGAACATACCTACATCCAATCCTAAATTTATTGTGGTAGATATATATCAGCGTACTATACAATCGTTGATAAAGTGTTTATAAAATACTTAATATTCTAAAATATGTAAGTAAAAATGAAATATGTAAGTAATTTTAACCTGAAACAAAATCAAAAACCAATGATTGGTTTTGCATTTTTTAAAAATCATTGTTTTCAGTATTATATTTGTTTAAAATTTAGAAAGTGCAGCAATTTTCTTAAATTAGATATTTTGAACTTCGCATGGTCAAATCCTAACATTCCTGACTTCATGTTATGAACCAGTACTACAGCAATCTGGCTAAATCTTCGCAAGAAAATTTGCTGTTACCATCCATAAAACAAGATGGTTTTGACCAATTTCGCTCGAGCAGTCACAAAGCATCCGTAACTAGGTAGACTCATATATTTCACCTCAACATAATACTCACCATGGAATAAAACAAACGCAATTATTGTAAAAATATTGTCTTTTTGAACGGTTTGACCGATTTGGCACAATTTTTGGCCCTGTTTGTTAAGTAACGTTTGACATCAACCCGTCTTGGAGGTGTCTTTCGACATAAAAAAATAGCCCAACCCTTTTGGCGGAGCAATACCGTTAGTACCTTTGCATACTGCGTTCTAAACACGGCGCTCGGAAGCAAAATTGTGTGTTGTCTGCATTTTGAATAAAACTGCAACAATGTCAGTATTATCAGCATTATGAAGTATACAATGATCGCTTTATAGCCTTCAATAAATTATTGACGTGATTACGTAGTTAAAATCTGTCTAATCATGATATTAAGTGGACAAACTCCATGTAATCATTATTGCTGGTGTCATAAGAAGCGGTCTAAAACCCTTATCACAAGTTTAAAAGCTATTTTTGGATTTCTTTCCTAAACTGAAATCACTAAGACATTAATACGCTGAAACAATAGACTTCCATCTGTTGCAGCTGAAATATGCAATGATCGCTAGCGAAAATACATTTTTTATAACAAATTGACTACATGCTCCTACTGCAGCGACCATTACACACCTAAAAAGATAAGTTTTTATTCGTAAAATCGCTTCGCCCTTATTCTGAATAAGCCATTGTCTCAGCATGCCATGAGATTATTAATTTACCGTCAGTTTCATAATAATTATCAGAGTAACCGACACAGGGCAAATTTTAGGTTAGACGCTTTGGAGATATAAAAATTATTAGTCTGTAAATAAGTGTCGGTTATTTCAACAGCATAAAGAGACACAAGTACAGTTTAGTGCCCATACATTTTCGGCAAAAATTTGACACCAGTAGTTTTGTTTTTGAAACAATCTGGTTTAAACCAAAAATACAATTAAAACATAAGAAAAATAAGCGAGCGCAATCGCTTACCGGCAGTAGTCGGGGAAATACTAGACGAGTTTGGTTCATCGGAACAAATAACGCTTGTGTCTATCGATTCAGGTTCAAGGCTAAAACAATATAATAAATAGATAGAAATAAATAGAGCAGCTGCTGGGTCTATTAGGTTGCTGGAGGCTTGTCCACTGAAAAACTTCAGCGTTAATGAATGGTTTTCGCTAATTTAAAAAAATAATTATCATTATGCTCATGGGTACAGAATGAGTGTGCTTATCTGCGATACCCATGCCGTATTTGACAATTCCATTTGTTCTTAATGACGCACAGTACTCGCCGCAATAGACTGTCACTTTTCGAGCAAAAACAAACTATATAATTTCAAAATCAATTTTTTTATTTTTCCGCGAGTAATTTGCGAACGAGCGTCGGTCAATTGTGGCGAGAACTATGCATATGGATGTCCTAAATGTGGATTGGTGATAATACACAGTTTGGGTTTGAAGAACTACGTAGTGTCATAACGCAAGAAATTAAACAAAACGCTCACATCACGCTTGTTGTTTAAATTGACAAAAATCTTAGTAAGTTTAACATTCTATTCTAAGCTAAAGTACAAGACAAAACATTTCCGGCCTTACCACGGCAACAAAATTTTACCTGTGGTGCTTTCAGCTGAAGGCTCCCAGCTCCAATCTAGGAGAACGAGAAATACCTGATGTAATTTCCCGGGGTTAGCCGGGGGAAATCCGAGCCCCCAGATGAAATGGGGACTTTATAATTTCATTTTATCGTGTTTTGATGCCGTTACAACATATTTTATCGTTTTTTGTTCGGTACTATTTACCAAATGGCATATTTCTAAAGACTGCGCTTTATTTGACTTAAGAATCTGTCATAAATAGTCGAAATATAAGCTATTACTGCTGCAGTATTGAGTTTTGTTATAACTGCTTTTTGCTACGAGGATCATTTTTGATGTTCTACTGGGGGGAGGTTGACCCAGCTTTGACGAAACCCAAAATTTACCTGGGAGACATAAACTGGGGGTAGCTACCGAAATCCTGAGGCAGAGCTCGATAATCCAGGCTTATGTGGAAAAGTTAGGAATTCTTAAATAGCATTTCAATATGCATAAACTTGTTTTTGTGTTTCTCTGTCACAAATAACTCCCCACTGTGTTCCGGAATTATAACAATATTTATTTCACTAATAAATTGCTCAATGCATTGCCACCGTTTGCTTATAATGGCTTCTCGAAAGTAAGACAGGGGCCCTGGCAATTTTTTTGCTTCTCCACGATAAAACTCCTCCGTTAGAAAACTTGCCAAAATGTAAAATGCGTCTCTGAAATTAAAAATTTGAGGTAATTTCGGTAAAAAATTCACTGAAAGTTGTTTTCAACCTCAATATAGCCGGCTTTTCGCCGTCTCTGAGGCCATTTTTTACAATTTTGACGCTTTCTGAAGAAATCTAGTAGCTTTGAAAGCCCACATGCGGTGCTGCCCAGTTCATGATCTCTGGCAAAATCCGACTTTATTCAGTTCCGAACCAGGATGGCGTCCCATTTCATGTCCCCCTGGAAAAAATTTTCAAAATTGGAGAAGCTAGATATATTCAACGGTTCGTTACCCAATATTGCGAAACCGTCGCCGGTTGGGCACCCTGCCGTTTAGTTCATGGTTGCGGTATAAAGCTTCACATAGGTGTCCAATCAAAATCTTGTCACGCAAATAGTAACAACCTCTAGCCACGTTGGCTCCCCGTTCCCATTCGCTGCCACCAATCTAACAAGACCATTTTGATCTCAAAACGAGGCCGTTTCCATGTGAAAATATAAGTATAAATTATTATATAGCATATCGACAACCGCTAACATCAAATATAAATCCTAAGCAAGAAGACCAACTTTAGATAGCATAAAAAGTATATACTGTCTTCGTAGCAATTAGTTCTCAGCTACGATCAAGAAAAATACCGCTACACTTAACTAGTCAGCATTAAAATTCCTGAAATATTCCTAGCAATGCAGGTCATACTATTCAACGAACGACACTTATCTTCTTAATTTTCATTTCCGTTGCAGTAAGATCGATATCACAAGTCTTGGCGGATGCAAAACAGACACTCACATATTATCCTGCTTCGTCTCGTCAGTAGCACTTGGTTTGGTTTCTTCAGCTGAACAGCGGTCAGATTGTTTCTCTGCACATATAGGAATCAACAGCGGAGTAGTATCTACGTTTTCTTGTTCAGTTATCGACTCGCCCATCAACAACTGATCTGCATGTGCACCTGTGTTTGGCTTAATTTGAGTTCCTGAAACTTGTATGAAATTTGTATGGAATATTAACATTTCGCCTACTTTTATAGCCAGAATTATTATTACGAGCACAACGTAACCTACATTTTATTTTCGTTCATTTTAAGTAATATAGGGTTATATGGGTTGTCATATGTAATACGGAATATGTAATATTGGTTGTCATAAACAGGATTACAAAAAAATAATGCTGTAATTATGAAGATGTGCTCGTTATACGTACAACTTTCACATTATACTTGTCGAATCAGACTAATTCTTCGCTGAATATTGAGGAACTGAATTGTTCATAGAAGTGCCGGAAATCATAAACACAAATGCAAACATAAGAATTCTATAAAACCTCGCACCATTCACTGAAAACCCAAATCCTGGCGGCGGCGGGAGATCCGGTATTGAACATTTAGGTCCGTTGGCTTGAGTAACCAAATTCTTTTGCTGCTGGTGACCCAACCGTTGTGAAACCGTTCCACCAACTGACTGTTGTGCTGTAACAGGTGTTGGAAGTACCTACAAGTTAAAACGTGTCGATCACTAAATCAATAACGATATATACACCACCTATAAGCGTTTTCCCATGCGATACACAATAGTTCAAGCTCTCAAATTAGCTGAACCTGTGGTTATACCGCTGTAGGTTGTCACACTCGTTTCACCGTAAATTAACCTACGCTATCGCGAACTAGTATCTCCCATGAATGGTGGGCTCTCCAAAATGGGCAGGCATTTTTAAGTACCCAATGGCAAAAACAGAGTGCCCCCGGTTTGTGCTCCCTGACAAAATTTTAGGCTACAACCGGTTCGTCGTTTCTTGGCAAATTTTTTGTTTTCACACGGTAAAACCACCCCCAAAGCACATAAAATTTGATCAAAATTTGTACTCAAATTCAGTCAAAAATTTCGCATTTTTTTCAAAATTTGCTTAAAAATCACTTTTCTCTCCATCAAAAACGTTTTAGCAGTGTTTCTGACACGGTTTTTAACCGTTTTTCTCTTGGCAAAATACTCCCTGGCAAAATCGAGCGCTTTCTGAATCAGAGGGTCCCCGTTCATGCCCCCTGGCAAAATTTTCAGCGTTTGTCTTTCCAGAGGTTTTCAAATATATTTAGAGTCCATGAACCCGACTTCGAAATAATTATAATCATTCTTCAGCTGTTCGGCTATGTATACGTATAGGGCTTCTAGAATGGTTTTATACGTTTTTCACTGGTCTCTCCAAATTGAGGGCCCCTGGCATTTTTGGTTCCTCCTGCTTCAGAGCAGGTCCCCCGGTTCATGTCCCCTGGCAAAATTTTGGGCTCCCCCGGTCAACCGCCTATTGGAAAATTTTTTGTTTCCAATCGGCCAAAGTACATAAAATTTGATCAAAATTTGTACTAAAATACCTTCCTGAAGCCAAAAATTTCGCAAATTTCATCAAAATTTGCTTCAAAATAGCTTTTTCTGTCCATCAAAAGCGTTTTGACAATGTTTCTGACACAATTATTAACCCTTTTTCTCTTGGCAAAATTAAGCGCTCCCCGGTTCGTAACAAGGGCCCCCTGGGAAATTTCTCAGCGATCGGGGCATAATTTCTGAGTTTTTCACGGGAAAGGGTACCCAAACGTGGGCACAGTGGGTCCGTTTCGGGCTCAGCTGAAAGCCTCGGTTCCGGGGAATTCGATGGTACTATATATATCCTCGTGTCAGTTATTTGTTAACTTATTTAATCATTTAAGATTTGTCTGCTATACATACCTGGTTATTTACTAATAAGTCCGTGGATCCTGATCGGATATCCACGGAACCGATCTTATTTTAAAGATCGTAAAATTCTCCATTGAAAATGTTCAGCTCTTAAATCCCGATTTCTCAACGGTTCCGGAATTATGGTCCGGAGTGGCAACTTTCAATTCCGAATTTTCGGAATTGTCAGTTTCTTTTAATTCGAGAATGAACGCTGGTAGCTGATAAAATTTTAGTCGCTATAATTTACTAGTGTATTTCTTACTTTTAAACACTGGTATATTAATATTCAACTCTTCGTACTAATATTTTCAGGAAATTTACTTACTCGTTGTTCGCTATAGGGCGGACAGCCAATATTTTTGTGGTCATCACTTGTGATGACGATCGTGACGGGTTGCCGTCGCGGCCAATCTATTCTACCAAAAAATCGGGGTGAATTTCGCGGTCCTACCACGCAGGCTAGGGCTCTTCCTATACATATCGAGGCGTTCGGGGAGTCGTACTATCCTATTTATTCGCAGGTCGGATATGGCAAGGGCTCATCAAACCCGAACAGTTCTACCTGTAAAAATACCAATTTATTTGCTTACGATCACGAACTCTTCTCTAAAATCGATAAACCTAATCAGCTATGGGTTTCTCACGATTACATACATCTCTACAACTGCAACTATCCAAAAGTACAGCAATATACAGCAATAACCATAGAAATGGCATAAAATTGCAATGGGATTACATGTAAATAGGTGTCTTTAAGGGCATAATCAACGAAACGAATATAAATGGTACTCAAAATAATAATAATATATATGGTTATAACAATTCATGTACAATTCGGGGTACAAATCGAGTACACGTAACCAATACAATTAATTTATTAATAGGTTCAAGCAAGAACAATGATTATATATATACATATCTGATCGATCTAATCATGGTAATGAGACACGAATCAAATAAGCAGATTTGTGCCTTTATGGCAAACAGAAATGGTATGGTATCATAAAGCAGCAACAGTAACAGCATACAAATCATGCCAATATGTGCCTTTATGCCGAAACAGTCAATATGCTACAACGAAGAACAAAAATAATGATATTACAATCATCCGTTCCTAAAATAATAACAATTCCCACTCTGATCACTAACATGTCGGCGGTGCAAACCGAAATATTGAAAATGCATCCTGCAAATCCTGATCTGTACTGTACATAGTGATCATAGCTGAGGCGACGGCGGGGATTTGTGCAGTCGGTTCACTTAAATGAGGAATCACCACGTGGTTTTCTTGGCTACAAAATATTAACGTTTTTCTTATGTCTGTTCCGATTCTGCGCATAAATACTGTGATGTAGGGAAAGGACTTCGTGTCCTTCCGAAGCCGTTAAGGTAGGGCATTCCACTTAGGCAGATATCCGTGACTACATTCGTGAATATTGGTCATTAAACAGTGGCCAGGATTAACCTATCTCGTGACGATCCAGCATGGATCTGTTACATCTATAATATAGTCGGCTTAAGTGGTTTGGTTATGTATTACGTGCAGGGCATTAAAAACTCCTTTTCCATTATTATTTCGGTACGCTGAATACAATGGTTTGGTTACCTGGAAACCGAAACCGGGGTCATGTCCCCTGGTAAAATTTCCAGCGAATGGGGAGCCAAATCACTATTTGTAGCAATTCATTGTAGCAGCAATCATGTACCAGTAGTAATCATATCTCAGCAATCATGTACCAGTAGTAATCATATCTCGGTGGCAGGCCCCGAAATGCTTCATACATAGCCGGTTTTATAAGAAACCTCGAACTGATGCGTCATCACCTGGTTATTTATATTTTAGGGCTGCCGCCCACAGCCCCCCCTCGCTCAAGCCGTGGTCACCAGTTCTCAAGATATTGGCTCCAGTGCACTGGAGATTATGGTACAAAATCGTATTATTAAAATCGTAAATTATGGTATATTATCGTACGACCGGTACGTTTACGGTTATGCTTCCTCTCATTGGCCGCGTAGTGTTGTAATAATTATGCATTTTGTTGTGATTATAACTATGTGGTAGCTGCGGACTTTGACCAGAGGGAAAAATGCCCTAAACGGGAAAAAAATAAACCCCTGTAAGACGGTCGAATGTGCATCTTCTTACTTCTGTATTGGAAAATGCTACTTTTACAGTAGTAGTGAAGTTTGAAATGATTACGACAGCCTAGTTTTTAGAAAAATGTTTTGAGATAATTTGTATTTTTGTTATTTTTGAAAAATGGTTTTCACAATCAAGCAGTCGCTCAAATGACCTTGGACTATCCTATCTGAAACCCCTGTGGTGTACCTTCTATGGTTTGGATACAATGTGGCAAACATCATTCGTAATAAATGCTTTAATCATGCATCCAGTAGCTAAAATCACACAGGGACTAGGCTAAGGAAACCCCGGAGTGCTTAATAAAATTTTTGTTACATTGAGAATATGCTTAATATAGGTTATAACAAGAAAGCTAATGCTAATGTTTAGTTTTTTATTATAAAGCTGAAAACCCGGGTTTTTCGCTGATTTTTGCTAAACCAGGTGCCCACATCGTCATTTGTATTCACTGTTCCAAAACAATTTTTAATATTATTATGTTACGTCACTCTACCTCACATATGGAACAACAGCAGTTAATGTAGCTAAACCAAACTTATCAAAAAACACCTAACATAGAACAATTTGACCTATAATGTTGCTACGTAAAAGAAACTTTACAGCCAGTTCAACAACTATAATTTTCAAACTTAACTATTATTGTCAGAAAAAAGGATGGGGCCCTCCCGAAAAAGTCTTTTTTCATCTTTTTTCAAAATTTAATATTTGCCAACTTTCGCTCACAAGTCGGGTAAGAGTTATCATAGCCTATAATGTTAAGGGAACCAAGTTGCAAAAAAGAATGCCTCCAATTCGTGCAGTGAAGCAGCGAAATGACATACTAGGAGCACCACTAAGTTTTAAAAATATGAATCAAATAAAAAATTTCCGAAAATTCATTAGTTTAGTGAAAAGTGGTATGTGTGCCACTGACAGTCGCAAAAGAACTTTGCGCTCAATTGAACAATATTTAGAGAGAGTTCACTCGCTCGTTTCAATAAATCTCAAGCCGACGAAGCTGCACTACACAAAGTAAGTCAAAGAAAGCCGAACGCAAAGTCCTTCAAAACAATGCTGTTATGGAAACTAAAGTCCTATTATTATTATATTTGTAAAACTCAGTCAGTGACAAAGTTCTGCCGAGGTTTCTAAACAAACGTTCTTCAGCCAAGCCCATATTGGTCGTTGTTCTGTTAAAATGTGAAGCAAACTTAAAACGACTTACAATCGGTTCGCCAAAGCCTGGTCGAATAGCAAACATTTGTCGTGGAGGAGAAATCGAGTTTGAAACAGCGGTTGGCACACTCGGTAGCGGAGTGTAAAACGAACCATTAGCGACACTGTCCGTTTCCTACAAAAATTTATATGTCTCCAGCATACTACCAGCGCATTGCGTCTATATTTGGCGGTATTAACATGCTATTTCCCCCACGTTGACAATAAATTCATTTTTGCACGCCGCTTTGAATATTGATCTTCGGTATTATTGTTGTAAGTTAGTTACAATCAGTTCTCGCTACAAACAAGAGTTGTATGGTTTACTATAAATAGCTAGACTCCCTTCTTGCGAAAATCGCCCCGTACACAAACTAGATTCATAAATTCTAAAATTCTGCGTCTGTTGTTATATCCGACCAAGTTGTTAATTTAGTTTCCTTTTAACAGGACCAAAATGTATAAAAATCACCATTTTGTACATTTACAAATATAGTTCTACCCGCATAAGGCCAGTATGGCACATCAATTTATTAAATTTACATCAAAATATTAAAATTTTTAGACTTCCATTGTGGAAATTTTACCACTTTTGTTTAGTCATATGAAGCTCCCATATAAATATCCTACCACAGTTCAACGATAGGTCTCCAGGAGCTATACACTTCCCTTGTGGAAAAGTAAACAGCTAACCCAGTTGCCAAAATTACATTATTGGTCGCTATTATACTTACCGCTGCACCTTACAAATCCTTTAAGGCTTCGATCAGTATACGCCCCTAAGTTTACAAAATTTGGTTACCAATTTACAGTCCTTTTTACACGGTTTTTAGAATAATTTCCGTTTTATGAAAATCAACATAGCCAAACATACCAGCGCGGCATGATGTGATTTTCGCTGCCCAGCAGAATTCATGTCGGCAATTAGTGGAGTAACTCCGTTGAGCATCGTTGTGTACGCATTTGGCGATACCACTGTGTCGTTTGGAATATTGTTCAGATCACGATGGGAAGCTCGGATGGCCGACATATCTCGTTGCAAGAGTGCGGAAGGTTTATCTTTTGATACTTCGATCACAAGAGGGCTGTTAGCAACGTTTTCTCCATATAACATCACCTGAAACTCATTTTGTTAATTTTTTGTATATTCACTACCAAATATATTGTTATTGAGCAGTGGAAGCACCAAATCTGTAAAGTAAACAAAAAACATTCCAGTTGTAATAAATTTGTGTAAATAACAGCACAAGAAAAATAGACACAACATCCCATAAAACTTAAACGCTTTACTTATCACCAAAAACACCATGAATGGCACCAGAAGAAAGGTTTTGGGTGTTCATATATTTGAGTGACGAACCACAACAATGTTATGTTTCCACGAATCGATATAGTAAATAGGACGTCACGTCAACGGACTCGAGCGGGTCTAAAATATCGAGATGGACACTATGACTAACACTTGAAGATAAAGCCGCATCTAAGAAAGTGGAATGCCTTTGCGTATCATCCTATCCTTCTAGGAAAACTTCCGCTCGGTTGGTTTAAACACGTTAAGCAACGTCAGAATCTAACAACTGGAGCCATCCACAGGCTAGATGTCAACAATAAAGGAGCCAATACGCTGCCGAAGAAAAAAATATCTTCAAACCGTTCCACAAGACCTTGAGGGAAGAAAATGCCATGGACAAAGCGAGATGCGCGGTTAAGATTTGTTCCACCTCCTCCTGAAAATAAAGTACCCACAATGATGATAGATGCTGTTTAGAATACTTCTGTTTATCGAGCAAGTGTTAACCATCTCCTTTTCCGGCGAAACTGCATTCAATTTTAGGCGTTAGCGTCCATTGCTAGGCAATACCACGTATACATGAATTTATTCCGATTTGTCCGTTTGTGAGCATGTCATTAGAAGAACATAGGGAAATCACCGGAGCGAACGGGCAAAAACAAACCAAACAAGCAGAAATAAAACCAACCAGAGAAAAAAATCGAAAGTTAAGCTTCAAATAACCTAGCTTCCGTGAATGGTACTAGAATGAGGTAAAAACCTTAAGTTTGACCTCTGCCCCCGAATCTTGGGGCGCCATACCGTCGTACCGTCCCAGAGCAAAACCGAAACTTTTCAGCCACTCCGGACGTCAGAACAAATTTTTTAAGTTTTAGGTCGAGGAACCACAAGGGAGCCATACCCCAAACCCCACAACTGGAACCTTAAAAAAGGGGAGTCGCATGTATCCCTTTACTGTGAAATAAAACCAACCAGAGAAAAAAATTTCAAAGTTAAGATAAAAATAACTTTGCTTTGGTGAAAGGTGCTAAGATGGGACAAAATGTGTTAAAAACCCACAGTTTGCTCCAGACGCAGACGAAATTTAAAAACCTTCACATTTGTAACACACAATCTCCACTACGTTCTGATTAACATCCAAAAATTTTGCCAAAAATTTAATTAGTTTCGTAATGAGACCCAGGCAAAAAGTAAACGTCCAAAATGTCTCAACCATCGATTATATTTTCTAACTTCAGTGGCACGGTTATTTTATTGCAACTCTCACAAAGCGTACACTGAGACATTCCCAAAATAAAAAGGTGAGCGTTCAGATGATTATGCCCGATGAGTAACGAAATAACCGATAGGAGTCTAGGCTTTTTGCGCTATAACAAATAAATTGACGGAAACGAGTGACCGAGCCAATTTGTGTAGTAGAAAGCCGGATTTTTACAATAATATGAAAGTGCCACGACAAACATTATAAATCTGTGTTATAAAGAGTGTCATCAGTTTTTGCACATGGAGATATTTCCATGATACTACTGTTTGCAATTTCGCTCCGATTACACAATCGAGTTACTACATGTATAGTACTCGCCAGAAATGACTGGCGCCGTTTGAACGAGAGAGCATGGAACAAGCAGTGTTATAAAACGTTTCGAACCGCGAGCGAGCATCAGTCAGTTCTAGCGAATATTGTACAGTTGTTACAATGTTATCCCGTAAGAATACTGAAATTATCAGGTTCGCAGTTTCTGTAAGAAAATTACTCTTGATTCCTGGGCTCTCAATTCGCTGAAAAATTTGCCAAAAGGCATTAATCGGGCCTTGGTTCCGAACATGGAGGCGCCCGATTAGGTAAGGGGCATTTTACCAACAGAAAAACGGTTAAAAATCGTGTCATAAACACAGTCAAAATGCTTTTGATGGAGATAAAAGCCGATATTTAAGCAATATATTATGCAAAATTTTCTAAGAGACGGTGTCCCGGGGGGAGCCCACAATTTCGCCAGGGGGCATAGACCGGGAGGCACCTGTTCTGAACCAGGGAGAACCGAAAAACGCCAGGGCTCCAACCTCTCCCGATTTGAAGAGCCCAGAGCTCCGCTTTCTGAACAGATGTGCCATAATAGTTGATATACATTGAGACTGCTCCGAACATTTAACAATAAACACAGTTCCTTACCAAAAACACAGTATTTAGCCTACATGTATATAATTAACAGAGCTTAGAAACCCACATGGCTGTGGTTAAGGAATTTTACGACAGACAAGCTTGCAGTAATGTAAAATTTCTGGTGCTGTGGCGCCATCTTCCTACTTCAGTATTTCTACCCAGTCAGTGTTCGTTTGTGCAATCAAGTTTAACGAGTTCAATACTTCGCATCTTAGTTTTTGAATGAGCAAGACAACTACTTAACAAAACGCAACATTTCCCTACGGGGTTAATAAGATATTATGAAAGAATCCTACGGGAATTTGTCCTGCAAACATTTTACATGACATTGTTGATGTAAAATTTTGTTTTGTCTGATCGTGAACGGAATGACTGTGTATAAAAACGTACGCCACGACATGTGCTGCAGTACACAATGTCAAAATTTCATTTTTTTGCTCTAACTTATATATACTTATATATTATTGAAACAAAGCATACTGTTCATAACAGCATTTATAAAACAATTTCTGCAAACTCACTTCGACCGTATATTTTCCAGCTTCTGTTGGCACAAAGCAAATTGTCGTTGTCGCATGATCATGGCTCGGACCAACACGAACAGTACCGGTACTAAATGGAATGTTACGTTTCAAAGCAGCCTCGTAGCACGTAATATTAGACTGGATCTCATCCTGCAAAAAGGGCTCGAACGTTTTTGGCCTCACCGCTATTGTAATCGAAGGTCCAACGACCGCAGTATAAGGCGCCGCTGTCCTGTGGCCGGCTACGTCAATTCCACCATCACCGTCAGTGCTGACTATCTGAAATGACTCCAAACACATCTGAAAATATCATGTGACTTTGGGTATTACTTAAATCTGAAAAAACTACAAAGTGGAGGTGTCAATCCCTGTCCTCCGTCACCAGTGCCCGCGCTAAAATCACATGATCTCAAGCTGTCCAAATTCAAGATTTATAGCTACGTAGACAAGCTACGAAGTAATAATTTATTTACACCGTATACTGTCCAAGCTGCAACGTTACAAACTGTATATTTTTTATTTTTAAAGTATTTTGTGATGCCATGGTTATAATTTGAATATTAATTTTAAGAAGGCTAAACGACAGAATGAGTCTTTAGCACTTGGTGAGCAACTGCATTTGGTTAGCTCCGTACGATGTGCCGTACTTGCAAACTATTATTTTCGGCGCATATGAGAAACGTTTCTAACGCGTAGAACTCACCTTGGTTAGCTCCCAACGATGTGCCGTACTTGCAAACTATTATTTTCGAAGCGTATGAGAGAAGCTTCTCCGACGTACAACTCAACTTGATTAGCTCCTACCGATGTGTTATACTTGCAAACTATTATTTTCGACGCATACGAGAAACGCTTCTCCGATGTAGAACTCAACTTGGTTAGCTCGCACCGATGTGCCGTATATGCAAACTATTATTTTCGACACATATGAGAAACGCTCTCCGACGTAGAAGTCAACTCGATTAGCTCCTGCCGATGTGCTGTACTTGGCAAACTATTATTTTCGACGCATATGAGAAACTCTTCTCCGATGTAGAAGTCAACTCGATTAGCTCCTGCCGATGTGCTGTACTTGGCAAACTATTATTTTCGACGCATATGAGAAACGCTTCTCCGATGTAGAACTCAACTTGGTTAGCTCGCACCGATGTGCCGTATATGCAAACTATTATTTTCGACACATATGAGAAACGCTCTCCGACGTAGAAGTCAACTCGATTAGCTCCTGCCGATGTGTTATACTTGAAAACTATTATTTTCGACGCATACGAGAAACGCTTCTCCGATGTAGAAGTCAACTTGGTTAGCTCGCACCGATGTGTCGTATATACAAACTATTATTTTCGACACATATGAGAAACGCTCTCCGACGTAGAAGTCAACTCGATTAGCTCCTGCCGATGTGCTGTACTTGGCAAACTATTATTTTCGACGCATATGAGAAACGCTTCTCCGATGTAGAAGTCAACTCGATAAGCTCCTGCAGATGTGCCGTACTTGGCAAACTGTTATTTTCGACGCATATGAGAAACGCTTCTTCGACGTAGCACTCAACTTAGTTAGCTCCTACCGATGTGCCGTACTTGGCAAACTGTTATTTTCGACGCATATGAGAAACGCTGTATTCTCCGTAACAAAGCATAAACTTCTAAAACTTTGCGCCTGACCTTGTAGCAATGTAATCTATAATAGGCGTGAACAACGAATGTGTCTATCTTAATCGTTGGACAACACTATCAATTTACAATGCCTCCAGTGTCAATACAATCCAATAATGTCTTTAACGTAATGAGCTAAAAGCCAACCATTTTCACCTTTGGTTACCATTGATCAGCCCGGTATACTCAGCTTCTCACAGAGTATACACAATTTTGACAGCATAACCACAAGATATTATGCTTTCATCGTCAATTTACGGGTCATAGGTATCAAAAACACGCCATTGGTCAGTATCACTGTACATTTAAAATTATTCCATATCTCGGCAATGATTGTTCCGATTTAACAAGAATTTTCACTTGAATATCAACTCAAATATAAATATGTGTAACTTGTTGCCCTTTAGTCCAAAGACAGAAATATTCCCTTTTGTGTCAAATTTTGTTGCTATCGTCAATAGCGGACACTGAGTTGGTTCATCAGTCACTAGGCTCTGAAATTTTAATTTACAAATTTAGCTATTGCCGTCCGCGAATATAATAGATTTGATTTACCTTCGCATATTCACAGCATATGTAATATCAGTTAGGTACGTACTACCTTTGACAAGCGAACAACGCAGATTGTCTATTTTGGGCAAAGCCTCTGTCACGCTTTCGCCATATATAGTCTTCGAACAGCTACTAATAGCGCTTAAACAAATGCAGTTTCAGTACCAACATCGTAAGCCAAAATATCTAGGTGCATAAGTAATATTTTCAACATTTCCGGTTAAAATGTGACAACAAAACCTCAAACATCGAAACTGGTTTGGTTTCAAAACTGCATATCAGCTAATGGAAATGAACAAGTTAGAAAAAATTCCCTTAACGGGATTTGGGAAAAGTTGAACCCCTGTAAATCCTTTGAAAACTACATTTAGTGTCATCTTAAAAATCAAATTGAAAAATTACGATTGTCTGTCCAATTTTCATGCGTTGTTATAAAATGCGTTATTTTTTTCAGTCATTAACAATGCCCTTTGTCACTAAAATATGGAAAACACGTAAGATACCGAACCCCTTTAGAAACTTGTTATTTAATATGGAAAACACATAAGATACCGAACCCCTTTAGAAACTTGTTATTTAATATGGAAAACACGTAGGATACTGAACACCTTTAGAAACTTGTTATTTAATATGGAAAACACGTAAGATACTGAACACCTTTAGAAACTTGTCAGTTCATTCACTAAAATATCGAAAACAAGACGCATAAACATCGAACCGCTGTGGAAAAAAATATTTTTACCATATTCTCTCACGTTCTTTGATAGTTATTTCACTCATCTATGTCACTATCGAAAACAAGCAAAATGCTGAACTAGTTACGGCAAACAGTAATTTGCATTTATTCGCTGAAATAACAAGAGCAACGTGTTTTCTGCAAACTTTTGATATTTTTTAGCTAATTCAAATACAACAAATTCATATATAAACAAAAACGTTTTTCTATAAAAACCACAATATAGAATAGCATTTAGCTTTCCCAAGTAGTGTTCAGACAGTCACCCCACGGCCGAAACTAAATTCTTTATATTAATCAAAAGAGCTATAGCTTAATAGTGTTGCTAGAAACTAAATATTATATTTTAAGCCCTCAGAACAGTGTTTGGTCCAATTTTAAAGACAGAGAATAGTACTTAGCGCTCCCAAATACTACTCAGACAGTCAGTCACCCTAGTGCTTAAATTAACTTTTTATATTCACTGAGTGAGGTATATAACATTACTCGTGGACTTTTGAATTTCGACTTAAATAACGAGATATATAAAACCAAATATCGTATATCGCTAAATTCGGCTGGAATGTAAAAAGCTAAACGTATTGGATCTATGCTAACACTGTCAATGCATTAACATGGTTAGAAATGAAATATTTTGGTAACTAACAGTTCTATACCAATATTTTAAGTTGAACCATTTATGCAATGAATAAAGATATCTTTTCGGGAAAAAATATTATAATAGGAAACAGAATAAACAATAAATTAGGACTTATTTATAAGACCGTTTAGGACAGAAGTATTTACTGCAATATCAAAATAGCACAAGAAACCGTTTTTAAAGTAAGACTAACATGTCAGGTTTCAAGATATATTCATTTCTTTTTCTGTCGCATTTACAAAACATTGCGCAAGTCGTTTCGGATGAGATTTCTTATCTTATTTTCTTCCACATTGAAACCACATGCAAAGGTATACTATAGTCGAGTTGGACTCTAACAAAACCAGCATATTTAGCGTACTTGATAACCTAACAGACACTTGGTATAAAGTAAAAACAATAACATGCCGAAATTTGAAAAATCGAATCGATGGCCATATTTGAGTCCACAGCGGCCCCACAAAAAAGTTGTAGAGTTGTAGATCTCGGTAAACTGATTCTGTGGTGGTCTCGGTTTTTCGATACGAAGGCTGCGACCCGAAATATGAGCTGCGAAAAACTGGTACCCCTGCGGCCAAATTTGGCAAAGAGCCCTTAAAACCCTTATTTGTCATTTGACCCGGAAGATGGGGTCAGATCTATTCTCGTTTATCCTCATCACTTTTACTATTGAGAAAAATTACCGAAATCCGTCCTTCCAAAAACGAGTTATGAATGGCAGCGTCAGATAGAAAAGAAATTTTCACGATTCCCCTCTGGCGCCTTCAGCGGAAACTCGCTCGTTTCGTTTGCTCCGTTTGAACTAACCTCTAAAGTGACTTGGCTAGGTAAAGTAGCAAATCGACGTATAAATCCGAGTTTCGGCTGCCGCAAAAGTTCAAAAATTGTGTTGTACGCTGACGACGGAACAAATTCGATGTGCGAGTACGCTGCCACACGGTTAAAATCGTGCTCAATATTGCTATATTTGGCCAAAATGTCTTCAAGCTTACACATGTGTCGATTTCGTATAGTCTACAAAAGGAAATTAGAACAAGAAGAAATTTGTTTTATCGCTTAAATTAAAACAATGGAATTCCTTTCACAGTAATAGCCGAGTAGTTCTGGTACAACAAGCTTTAAATACCATAACAAACTAATAGCGTGTGGTTTCATCTATAGTTATTATGTGTAATCACCTGTAACAGGCTTTGTATTTGGTGTATGTACAGTACCCGCCAAAAATGACTGTCGCTCGCTCGCGACTCGCTCGACACTCGCTCGCGACTCGCTCGAAATAAATTTGTTCTAAAAATAGAATTTTCTATTAATTTAAATAGTTGCGAAATCTCGAGCGAGCCACTCGCTCGCGACTCGCTCGAACTCGCTCGCTCGAAATGCGACGGTCATTTTTGGCGAGTACTGTACCATCCTAATACCCCTGGGACCCCAGCCTTATAATGCTGGTCCGACAAAAATTAAAGCACACAACCTATTATGCATGTTGCAAATTGGTACTGTATAACAATGATATGTATCTCAGGTCATACATTTTGTATAGAGACGAGTCTTGCTAAGCTATATTACTGGTTTCTCCAAACTACCAAAATTATACCTGGCGCATCAACTGGGTAGGGGGACCCCAGTTCGCAACTGGGGATCCGAAAAACCTGGGATGGGTAATTCCTTCAATGTATCTAGGACTTTCAAGTTTAACTGATGGGATCACAAAATTATGTAACCATGAGAAAACATGAAAAAAGCTTTGTTAGGTAGTTGGTGGGATTTGTGCACACATGAGAAAGGGGAGATTAAATAATTTTTAGCATCAGGGGAAAAATTTGGGGATTTTTATCCAAGATAGATATCAAAATTTTACTAGGGAATTTGGGGGAGGCCGTGGTCGAAATACAGAAGTACCATTCAATTTGGAAAAGCCAGCATTACAGGACGCAATATCAGCAAGCAACGATTTTTACTAATTCATATAAAAATATAAAAGCTTCTTTTACCAAAGCATGGACTCATCTTTAGTATATTCTGAGTTGATTTCCACTATGTGCTGTACATTTATGAGTTAAACAGGTCTTCTGACGGAAGGATATAGTCCCTGAGTATTTCGGCCACCCCCAAATATTTTTGACTTCCCCAAGTTCAGGCCGCATGTTGCTTTATGCAACACTAAAAATAGGCCAATTTTTCTTTGCGAGGCAAAAAATATGCCCTATTTTCATTACGGAGCTAAAAATCCTAATTTTCTACACTTCGAGGGCAAAAACACTACAATTGCGGTAAGTCGATAGTTTCACTATATAATCTGCGTTATTAGTGCTTAATTCTGAGTGTACTGAGTGAAACGACTGAAGAGAAGAATTCTTCCTAGCAGTGATAATGGCGAATTAACAATGTCCGTTATTGGGTTTTTAGGGTGACCTGATATTGATATAAAAAGACCGCGTTCTGGCTTTCGCTATAATTTGCAGTTCCGGTTCCAGAAAAGTTATTCTTCAGGAGACATGCATTTGTTGCTAGCACAAAGTCTTTAAAAGATAGCAAGGAGAATCTTTTCAAATCCACTAGGTGATATAAAAAGGTCCATAGGTTTTTGTCTAAAATCTGGATATAAGAACCTTAGCTTAGCTGAATAGTGAATAATTCTCGCGATAGCTCATTTGAAGCCTTGAAATCTCTGTTCTCTTTAGTTAGGCTCTTAGCGCGATTCCAACAGTTCTCAAAAAAAGCCGGCCAAAGGGGCTCCTGCCGGTTCCCGGAGGGGATTTAAATTCACGTTATATACTTATGATAACTCGACAACCAGTGCAAATATCGGAATAAATTTGGGCTTAATTCGTAGAGCAGGTAAGCCAGGCGTTCTCTTAATGGTAATATCTTCGCTCCTGCTACAGAAATATGTTTTTGGTTCCATTTTGTGTAGCAATTCATCTCCCGTGTAGCTGCAGTCCGCTACTGTAATTATTTACGAAACATGGTTGGGTCAAAATGATTTTCAAAAGGTCTCATTTGCCCAAAATACTCGAAACAGATATCTCTGCAACAGCTGGAGCAATATGGGTGGCTTTGACTTCATTTTGCAGTGTAATCTATCCGCTACTTGCACACTGCTAACACAGCAGTCGGATCTTCCAAGCTATTCAAGCAACATGGCAGATATTAGGTGCCTGATTTTGCAATTTATGAAACAACTGTTCAGACTCCCTGGACGTCAAAACAGTTTTCTGATTTTGTGTCGAGGAACCATGAGGGTGCCATACCTCAAACCCAATAACTCTAAAACCGGAGCCTTAATCGAAAAACAAAAAAGAGGCATCGGAATTTATCATTTTACAATGAATATAAACCAAACAGAGAAAACATTCAAAATTTTATATAAAAATAACCTCGCTTCCGTGAATGGTACTAAAATGGGGTGAAAAACCAACATTTTGACCTCTGACCATGGAACCATAGGACACAGAGCAAAACCAGCACCGTCAGTGAGTTTCCCATGCTCGAAAACCCCTAGATAAAACTTATAAACCGCCCAAGGGGCCAGAACAAATGTTCCAATTTTGGGTCGAGGAATCATTGGTGCGCCATACCCCGGACCTCAAACCCCATGCATTCAGAACCGGAACCTTAATCGAAAAACAAAAAGAGACATCGGCTTTTATCATTTTACTATTAAATAAAACCATCCAGAGAAAAAATTTGAAAGTTAAGATAAAAATAACCTTGCTTCCGTGAAGGGTACTAAAATGGGGCAAAAACCCACATTTTGACACCTAACCCCGGAACCAGACCTAAAGCAAAAACGTTCTGCGATGTACACGATTCGAATGAACCCAAGAGCATGAAAGTCGGTTAAGTCGTTCTTGAGTTATGGCCGATCACACACACGCGCACACAGACGGAATTTAAAAGATTGCACCCCTGCAACAACACAATCTCCACTACGTTCTCATAAAATAGCCAGTGTCTAGGCCCCTGCGTAAACAAATTCTAAAAAATAGTCCCCCGTTGTACAATCATCCTAATGATATATTTCGTGTCAAAGCCTCCTATTTAGTCAACAATACTTATGGCTAGCTTAATTAGCTATAGCTAGGGAATAGCCTGGTTAGGTTCAAAATCTCATCACTAAATTGAAATATAAATTTTTACCACACAATTATTTTTCATACGGTGCATTTTGATGCCGACTATTAAGGAAACTCCATTTTGAGCTAACATCTATAGAAGAAAATGACGACTTCTTTTCTGTGACACCGGTTGTATTAAAATAGCTTAAATTTCAGTGTTTAGGCTATGGTTTTAAACTTTAAATTACCCAAGCTACAACAACTATGCATCAAAATACGCTTGCCGTACATATTCCATTTCAAACCAGACCAGAAGATTAAAAATAAACACAATGAAATTGTGTCCTTGCAGAACAGCATCTGGAACGGTGAACGAAGACATATCTCAATTTTTTCGCTTAGTATGAGCACTAAAACAGTTTCGGATAAAGATGTCAGCAGCTGAGTATCATATATACGTAATGCCATTGGGCTTGTATCGCTAAGCTATTCACAAATGCTTTTAAATGTTGCCAAACTGATAGGTCGCATCTAAAACCACGTGACTAAAATGCTTGAAAACTAAAACATCATATAATTTGGTTGAGTCCGTAGCTATAATTGCATTGAATATATACATTATACTATATCGTGTGCCTTCAAAAATGGCTATGGAAGTTTAAGGAATTTTATCGAAACTGACGCTTGAATCATCGGATATCAAAGCTCGAAACTGAGCGTTAATAGAAATAGACGCTTCTGTAGGGATGTTGACATTTGATTTATATAATGCCTATACCTAGTTGCGTCAAACTAAACTTCAACCGTAGTGTAACCAACCTCGTCGTTGAGCATAGCATCAGGAGTAGCAAGCGCGTTTTCACGTAACAACTGGATGCGCTGCTTCAACGAAGAACCGCTTTCTTTGACACTCTTCGCGGTACGTGATATCTCGCTGTAGTCCAGCGTAATTTCATTTTCCAGTGCTGCTTGGCATTCCTTTATCTAAAAGACTCCAATCAAAACATATTAATTGTGGGGCTTATATAGAAGAAATATAGCATAAAAATAATTATCACATATACACGTCACCCATACTGAACAAAATATTACGGATACAGTTTTTCATGACGACCGAAAAATATATCGCTTTTTCACTATTCTTTCATTTCTGTTTTCTCAATGTCATATTACCTATAAGCGATACGAGAAATTGACATCCAGAATGGTGAAATAGCCCACACAAAAAACTTCGGCAACAGCTTCCCAGAAATTTAATTGCTTGCAAGTGAACAGGTGATCTGTCGCGTTACACGTTTCAATTTGCGTTATCCCCCGCTCTTTATTATTGGATATATGTTAATTAAATCCAACTTGTTACAATAAAGTAATGTGAATTCAAATACAGAAAATTAGTTCCAAATCCAGAGATTCGCTATCGGTGAGTCTGTTGAAGCATTGGATCAAACAGAAAGTTCAAACACAAATTGAATCAAGGCGCCTCGAGTCCCAACATCTCCGAAAAATGGCTACCCTCAGAAATTGACAAAGATCACACGTGCCTGCAAATTAGTAAACCTAGCTATCATGGACGAATTTTCTTATGACAGCAAATGCGTTGTCGAGGGGCGTCACGAAATCGGAATGCCTCTGAGCTCACAATACGAAGAAGGATATCAACTGGCTTCTGCAAATAGGGGAAGGCCTCTGGGTGTTTCGACCTCCTCAGGTTCTTCCTGTTAATACTGTATACCAATATTGATCTCCCCAATTCATGCCCTCAAGTACTTTCCTGAGCCATTAAAATTACCAAATTTGTCTCCGATGGATTAGAAATATGCGAATTATTACGCCCTTAGGGTAAAAAATCCCTAAATTTTTCACTGTGGGGTTAAAAACCGCTAACATTTCCCTTTCATATGTATTCACAATTCAATACATTGCTAAATGACACATTTTGACGTTTTGTTACATTACAGTACTCTATGCACTCCAGTTCAACTGGGGACCCCACAACTGGTCTGGCGGAATCGCACCACCCTAAGTTCCTAACCGGGGGATCACGACCAGGTATAGTTTGTTAGCTTGGAGAAGCCATATCAATAAGAGCGAAGACACATCGATATGGTATGGCTCCCTGAAAGCACAAAAATGGCTCTTATACGATGGTTATACGCATATCAGATATGTGAAACATCTTGACGACACCGCAGTACCTGGTAAAGCATATTTGAAGCTTTCTAACATGTTTCATCCTTGCTACAAGTTGCAGATGTGAAGAAACTCATTAAGAAGTAAGTATCAATGAAAGAAGAGGTAGTGTTGCGTCACAGGCTATAGAGACCTAACCGTTGTTATGTCTATTGATTTTGAAGGGAGAGATTTCCATGATCATATCACGGTTAACTTGCAATATCTAGAATGTCTAGATTTCTTTAATGAACCAGTATCCACGAAATAAAAACAATATTGTACGTATCGTTCCCATCATAATACTAAAGAAATTCCATATTATATACACATGCATTATATATTATACAATAATTTGTTATAATACAAATGTTTGCATTATATATACAACACATTATGCAATATACAAGCTGTGAAAAAGCTCTAAAACACAAATGTTCCACATTTTGGAAAAGTAAGGAACGATTATTTCACGTGGGAAAACCCCTGAACGGAATATACTGCAGAACAAAGGGTTCCTAGTAATGAATAAACGTAACAAATTTACAATAAATTGGTCAAGTACAGTAAGCGGAGACACAAAACGCAAAAATTTTGGTCTTCCATGTTCCTGAACCTAAAAATAACCATATAGTGGTTTTATAGGGCGCATTACTGGACTGTCCACAGTGTGGTGGGTGGGGATCCATCACTTGCCAAAACCACATGTTCGTGAAATTTTCCTCCACGTCCGCCTCCCACTCGTCCGAAACCCTCATTTTCAACAAAACCCAAAAATTGCTTATGTCACAAACCTTTTTTGTACGCAAAATGTTTATTAACACTAATTGCCACCATTTCTAGTGCTAAAAAGTCGTTTCAAAGCCTGAAAATACTTGTATGACAACAAAAAATACATGAAAATGTTAAGCATTTTTAGCAAAATCTATTCTTCCTACTTTCAAATTTCCGCCGAGAATGAACATAGGGCCCAGAAGTTCCCCCCTTTTCGGAGGGCTGTGGA
Organism: Trileptium ribeirensis; assembly: GCA_030248225.1. Lineage (NCBI taxonomy): Eukaryota > Metazoa > Nematoda > Enoplea > Enoplida > Thoracostomopsidae > Trileptium > Trileptium ribeirensis. The sequence goes on from JASANE010017335.1 coordinate 67,601, forward strand.
CAGGCCAGAGTCATGCCAGTATTATGGGGCCTTTTCAATACGACCCTATAAAAATACTTGTGAGGTGACATTCTAGTTATAAAATTTTTGGGGCCGATTTTTAGTCTGACATAAGTTGGGCTGAAGGTTATCTCCCGCACACCCTTGCTAAAGCTTATAAATAGGGTTCCACCAAATATTCATGAATGTCAATCGATCTATGTATATATAATCTATTCGTGTTCAGCGACACAAAAAAACCCAAAGGAGAAATTTTGAAAAATATCGGCACCAAATATTTTCCAGGGTCAGGAGGTCAGGCCCAAAATTTTTTAAGGGTCGTATTAAAAACTGAAAAAAGAATCGTGTTCCACGACTCAGAAAACACGTATATACTGACAGATTTTGAGGAAAATTGAAGACAAATATTTTTCCGTTTCTAGCCCTCGTTACCATATATACTTAAGCCCATAACTCGCCACGCGCATTGGTAAAACTCACCAAGCTGATTAACGTTGTCAACCAATGTTGCGTTTTGCTGTGAGCAGCGTCTCGTTTATACTTTAGCAGCGAATCGACACTCGTCATCTTGTCAATAATCTGCAAATGCAAAAGATTCAACAATGAAAGACACTTTTTGGCGCAGAAATATATATTTAGGGAATCCCTTTGCCAGTGAAGCAAACACGCGTTCATTGCGGACAGAGAACACAGCAATTATCACAGAAAAATCTGTGATGTCCTTGGTTAACGGTGCTTATTGATGTGTCTAGTAGCGAATCATATAACGCGCATTATAGTTCAAAAGTGTGATGTTAATGGCAAACATGTTGCTTTTTAACAGACTGCCAATATATCTTTGACAAAAAATTTTCCCCAAAGCTTTATTTGTCAATTAGTATGGCGTATCAGCAATATGTATTTCCTGACCCAAGAGCAAGGCGACAATGCCTACTACTGTGTATCATCGACAATGTTTACTCACCGACTATAGGATAACTACTTACGAGCAACAATGTCTGGCTTGGTCACATTGGGGAGTAGGGAGACCCCCTTCCAAATCCCTATTGTTCATGATATTTTCCCCTATGTACGTCGCCCCACTCAGCCAAAACCCCCATGTTCAACTAAATCTAAAATTTTTATGTCTAAAAATTTATGTTTTTTATTTGCAAATTAATTTCCACCACGTATTTATAACGCTAAACATCGCTTTTTAACCTGAAAATACATTCACGGTAGTAAAACTACTTGAAAATATGGTAATATTAAGTATTTTTAAGCAAAATTTACTCCCATCCCACATTAAAATTTCCACCAAGAATGAACATGGGGCTCCTGCAGTCCCCCATTTTCCGGAGGCTGTGGGGGGAAAGAATTTGATGGTAGCAAATCAAGCAGATCTGCGTCGTGTCCATGGAAAGTCGGGTCCAAGTTAAAATGAATCATCTTGAGGGACGTTAACAGCTAAAACATTGCTATGAGATACCATTGGGGTCTGGAAACACTGTCGTCATTCCTAAACCGAATGAGCCGCATATGAGTGGTGTACAATTATTAACAAAAAAACACTCGGCAACCACAAGATTACGTGATCATGCGGTATGTATCTAGGTGCTCGAAATCGAAGGATGAAGCAGTGCCTGACATCCGGTTCTTCTAAGCTTTAGCTGCAAGCAAGATTTTTGCTGAACGTGATTCAGACCCTAAGCCAAATATTTTTCCTCCGCAACCGGTACGTAAAAGCTTTCCCAAGTTTACACAAACATTGACAAAATTTTAACTAAAATGTCAATCCGAAACTAAAAATTTCATGAATCATGCAAAACGTGTATCAAGTTGCTTTTAACCTCAATCAAATCGTCCATTCATGCTCCTTGGTAAACATTTCAAGCCCAGAACAATAAAAATAATTTGTGCTATCACTATCGTTAATACCCATAAGAATAACAAACAAACGACAATATGGCAAAATTGAATCTATAACACATCAGTGGTAGACGCGTGTTAAAAATATATACGTACCTTTTCAGTGCGTTTGATATGACGATCACATTCCTTTGCGAAACTATCCATTACAAACTGTGAATACTATCACCGATGCAAATATTTAAATGCCTACAAGCACAGATTACAAAAAATGTTTTATAGACATGTCTATACGCTGCACGTTTACGCTACTCTAAAAACGTTATATCTGAAACGACTAGTGTTAAAGATTTCGATAGGGTCCATTATACAGCAGAAAACGCAAAATTACACTTAGAAAAATGGGTTGACCAAATTGAAGGCTGAAATTTTTCTGTTCCATAGATACGTGCCCCCTAACCATTTTTAATGCTCTCCTCATTACAAACTCCGACTAGTTTACACCAAAAATGACCAAATTTTTACCAAAATTATTTTCTGAAGCTAAAAAATTTTATAAATGAACACAAAAATTTACTTTAAAATCGTCTTTAGCCTCTATTAGAAGCGTTTAGCATTTCTAACGTGATATACTCTCCCTGAAAACACCAGTTTTTTGAGAACTACTGGTTTCGTAGCCCTCCGGTTGAACCCAGGGCACCCATTGCATACCACTTGGTAAAATATTCAGCGAATGGAGAGCCCATGCGAATTGATACCTTTCCAAAGCTAGTTAAAATATTGTTTTTTGCTTGCCACTGATTAATTATCCGTTTACAAAGGACTCATATGCAAAAGGTTCTAGTTCAAGCATACCCAGCATAATTCACTTAAATCAATCTAACTTTCACTTTAGCACAACACACTCCCGGACAGCGAGTGCACCATGCGATTATGTAATTATTTCAACCTAGGCCTTAGATTTACGCTAGTAGTGACAGTTATTTTGCATAGGCCGACACCGGACGGCTGCCAGACCACGTTATTAAAATTGCACAGAAGCGGTTGACTTCTATACAGTTGAAGTTTGTTCAGCGCATGCCCCCGAACGGATGAAGATACTGGTATTTAGGTAAGTGCTCAAGTTAATGGTCGTCCGAACCAGTCCCCTTACTCACCAAGTCTTCTCACGAATAATGCTTCCACGCCCACGACGCATGACAGCCGCCGACGACGCAGTTGCACTATTAGTATTTTCGAGTCCCACCTGCACTCTCACCCGGGTTATAACTCACTTGACTCCACGGGACCGAAATTTTTAAGCTATTACTAGACTTAGTACGTTTCTAATAAATACCGCTCCTATTAGATTTATGGCCACTTCTATCTATTTTATAAGGAAAATTAATATTGCTAAATAAATTAGTAATAGGGTTACTTATTTGTATCACCAATCACTAATCTTCCCTTAAAATAAGACTTTCTTCTCTCTATTCTACAGATCACGTAACAGGCCACACATTCTTTGCGCTTATAAAATAAAACCAGCTATTCTCCAAAATCAAAACCAACAGGAACCCGAGTATAGGCGTTCCTTTGCAATTCAATAACCAATCAAGGCCCGAGTATAGGTGCCTTTCCACAGATATAAACCAAGTAAGCGAAGGACCGAGTCTAGATTCCTTCCAATAATATCACCACCGTAGAACCGGGATGCAATTCTTTGCGTATAACAGCTCTCCAGTCTTCAAATATCGTATAAATAATCCGAAAGCCACACCAATCAAGCCACAGATATGCTTATTCAAACTGACGCGTAAATCAATACTACTCTACTAAGGTCCCTTCGATGACGTAAATTAAAAGAAAAACCTTAGCTAGGTAATCAGTTACGATTAAAACGAAAACAATTGAAATAATATATCAGACTGGGAAACATAACTGTGTGCGTCTGAACTCCACGAGATCGGAACAGGGGCGGATCCAGAAGGGGCGGGCGCCCCCCCCCCCCCGCCGGGATAGCCAAGGTTCATAAATTTTTGGCACATTTTAAAATTTTTAAAACGGGATCACTGACTGGTCATCAATATTTATGCTGTTTTTTTAGTTATTTATGCCATAAACGCCACGATTCCTAACGCCAGTGTAATAAATACTGTGAGCTTATCGGCCTTCTCCGCGGCACGTTTCTTACCAAAACGTAACAGACATCTCCAATGGTGGCCAAAGGGGAAGGGGTGTGAACAGAACGAGCTCGAGAATTACCCATAATAGAAGTAGAGTCAAGAATGAGGGGTACTAGCCACCAGAGGGGATGGACCGGTCTACCAGCGGTTAGAGATACCCTTTATCACTAAATGAGAATTGCGCGAGTTCCGGAATAGGTAGACATGTCATTGTCCCGGGCAGGGCAGGGATATCAAGATTAGGTCATGGACATATAGTAGGTTGCAAAATAAATTGAATTGGCCGTGTGAACGTATGTAAATTAATTTAAACAACTACCTAACTAACTCCAGTGGATTAACAGTTAAGACTTATGACCTGAATAAATTAGAACCATTTGTGGTTTAAAGATGTTGAGTACATTAGAGAAAAGTAAGTTTACTTGAAACAGAAATTGGAAATTTAACTTGGCTTGATTTTGTGCACTCGGCACCCTTCAGCCAGAGCGGACTTGAAATAATTTATCTGGTACAAAATTAAATTTAGTTAGCGGAATCGTGTATTCGTGCGAGTAGTGACTATACCCTGGCGAGTTCGAGTAACAAATTTTAATGCTAGAAAAGCGATAAGTCTAATTAAACTTGAAGCTAAACTCAAGCAATCCGGTCAGCGTTGGCGAATTGGAGTAATCATGCCATCAACGCTTATATATACCTTGCCGAGTTCGCATAACGAGCCGTGGTATAAGGTTGAAAATAATCTTAGGAAAAGTGGATTTTGATTGTAAGTTGGAACTTTGTGTAAAATTTGAATTTTAAAAATGTGTAGTTGCTTATACCTGGTTTTAAGGAGTAAAAACTTTAGATGACATAGGTTAAGCTCTAAAGAGAAATCAGTGTTATAGTTTTACAAATGCCAACTAGGGATTTGGAAAATAGTCATGATGAAACTCCAGTGTGCTCGCGTAGCAGATCTGCTGTATCTCAATAATTTGTTCTAGGATTTTGCATAGAATTTTCGGATTATCTGCCGTGCCCGTGTAGGCTAGCACAGAAGTCAGCTTAGGGTTTCTCATAAAACTTTATGTTAAATTATTTACAGAATTTTATACTGCCACCGAGTGCCCGAATAGACCAGTGGACAGCTTAGGTTGGGTCGGCCTCGAAACGTGCTCGCAAACATAAATTACTAATTTCAATATCGAAATAGGCATTTGAAAATATCATGGAAAAGTGTTCGAGTAGCAACCATTAGTTTTGGTTATCGAAATTTATGTGTAAATTTTGTAGAAAAGCAACTGAAAAATGTTGCTCATACTTTCAGTCCTTACTGAGAATCAAATGGTGCCAAGGTAGCAGTGAGCTGCATTAGATCTGAAGGCGTCCAAGCTCTGTCTTAACTCAGCAAAGCGGCCCGAGTTAGGGCAGGGGTTGGAGCTGGAGGAAGTACTTATAACCATTGGGTCCAAAGCTTGTAGGTTACACTAAGATACACCCTGTAATGTTTTGACACCATTCGTGTATTAACCAATGAATAAAAGTCCGTGTATTACCTGTTTCGAATGTAATATTAGTAAGAGGTGGGTTGAGATTGCACCAGAACGCTAAAACTACTGCTATATACAGGTCGTCTAAAATTAAATAACAATTAGCGCATCCCCAGTATAACTCGGTAACGCATATGCACAGCGGCGACAGATATACTGGAGAGTTATGGGAACTTGGTAAGCGGCCAGCACCTTCAAAGCATGGAACACTAAGATCCTAGAGATAGGTTAATGCTAGCGTAAGGGAGGATAACTGCGTCAATACAGGTGACCTGCACCATTCGGTAAAGTCAGTAACAAACTAGGTGGTTAGGAATTCGCTCACGCAAGATCAGTAACACAGCGTTTGACCGGAGAAAATTTTAATAGTAAATGTTAGCTTGAAGGTTTCAAAAATATAACATAACAATGTTAGCACTGTGTGACAAATTATACAAAAGAAGCTTAACAATATCTAGCCTTATGCACTAGAAGTGTAATAGTTAACAAATAACAAAAATATTGGAATACCGTTACGACTAGCCTAAGACACAAGCAAGTTTTATAAACCTGTAACAATTTTTATATTTTTATGAAGTTTTGAAGCGAGAGTTCAGTGTTAAGCATGCATTGTAGGATGCATGGACCCTAACTCGTAACTACCTGTAACAGTCGTGGAGTGTGCAAGCCTGAAAAACTTAAAGAAATTTAAGGGTTAATGTTTAAAGAACAAGTGACACAGGATTTCCCCTAAATAGAACGTGGGTGTTGGACCATAACCGCCAAGCCCCCTAAGCGTAAAATTTCCGCGGCCTGCATGCTGGGTAACCCCTAGGCGAGACTTGCGCGAAGACATAATTCCGGTGACTATGTCCCACCCTAGAGCATACTTACAACGACGCAGCCTTCGACGATAGAGCAGCCCATGGAAGACGGCCTGGTACCAACGGGTGGTAAAACGGTTCCGGAGAAGGAGAAAGACCAATCCCACAAAGAGGTTCCCGTTTAGGAGATGGGCTACCCTCTTTCTGGTCTGCCTTAACCCGGCTAGGTCTTACTTTGTCTAGCACACCCACCACCTCGGCAGGGTCCAGAGGAAGCAGGTAACCTCCTGCAAAGTCACTATAATTCTGCCTTACATGAAGATACGGGTATATGTATATAAACTTCGTGGAAATATATCGCTTAACCGTATTATCACGAATCGAAAGAGAAAAACTAAAACGTCGGATAATAGAAAACCATTCATAGTCACGAATTTGGTACAAAACTAAATAAGTATAATAAGGACAATGTTACCAAAATATAACTATACTGTATTGGCATTATTGCTAAAGTAAGATTATTGTATAAGTAAATTGTAACAATATTTATTGATTAGTAACCACCATTAGTAAATTACAAATAATAAGTAGAATTATGTGATAAGATGTACATAACTACAGAAATTCGACAGCAAAAATAAAAGAACTATTAAAACCAAAAAAGAAAAAAAACAGCAATCAAGAAGAGCATAACAATAATAACTAGTGTCGTCGACTGTCGAATCAACTATATCCAATAATAATACTGTCAGTCAAAATGGCTGCCGGCGCATGCGCAAATTGTTCGAACAAGCCAAATTTATTTAGTAGCTAACAAAATTTATTTATTAATAAATATTATTTAATAATAATATTTTCAAACTTTTAGAAAATTTGCGTGAACTTTTAGGGTCAAAAGAGAATACTTTCTGAGTATCCCGTAGGGATTGGGTAAATTTCGGAACAAACGTAAATAGGTAGAACCCCGTTCAACCATTTTAGAGGATTAAGAGCCCGTAGATAGGGAAAGTTAAATATCGACATGTGGAATTTGGGGAAAGATGGTAGGAATTACGAGAACCCAAAGGTTATGAAAAATAGAATAATTGACAATTTGGGTAATAATAGACAATTGGGGTGTTCTTAACCTAGGGAAAAGATGAAATGTAGTCCCACCCTAGGATAGAATTTCTCCCCACTTGATGAAACCCTAATATATTTATAAATTTGATAATAAAGTGAAAAAGTTGATTTTTAGGTAAAATTGAATGTTAGATTAGGCATAAGAGTGAGATATCTCAAGATAGGGGTGTTTAAGAGGTTCACCCGAGTGGAGATGAGTGTTACCATACCGGCAGGGAGTAACCGGAATTCCGGTTCCGGCGAAAATCGTGTTCCGGTTGCGGTTCCGGCAAAGGGAAAAAATCATACCGGAACCGGAATTCCGGTTTAAAAAGGTTTGTTTGAAATTTTCCACGTTTTTTGCTTTGTCTGTGATCCAAACATACATATGCAATATATATTATACAATGATCAAGCTCCAATATAACCAAGCAAAAGAAAAGATTAACTAAGCAATTTGCCGTTTGAAACGTAAGTAGGGAACATATTTTCAGTAGGAATTTTTCATAATAACCTGCAGGAGTTTGTTAACAAATCAAAGCCAGGTCGTTGCTTGTAGCAGCTATTTTACACATTCAGAAGTCTGTGCGGTGCGTTTCAATTAAACCCGTCCAATTCGGTAACAGAGTATGGCTTACGCAGAAGTACTTAGGGTATGCTTGGCTAACATAAACTGCGTCAAGCACCCGCCAGTGCGCTTGTAAACTTGGTAAATCAGTCTAAATTGAAGTAAACTAACGTTATCTGCAACGCAGCTAGAAACTGCTTTCTTGGCAATGAACTGTATTTATTGAAACTGTGCGAGCAGCATCATAGTGTCTCAATTATAGCATTCTGATTAGAAAGATATCATCATTATGATCGGTTTGTCCAACGCTAGCGTAAACAGTGTCTCTTACCACTGATCAGAAAATTACCTTCTATCTATTATTTTCTCTTAGAATCATATGAACCAATAATTTACTATATATAAATTTCGAAGACCAAGTTCCGGTTCCGGTTCCGGATCCTGTTTAAATGGACGGTTCCGGTTGCTGGTTCCGCTTCCGGCAAATTTCGGTTCCGGTTATTCCCTGCCTACCGGGGATGAAATATAATATACCCTACTGGGAGAATAGATATTAGTTAGAACGGAATATATATTATTTAGGCAAAAATAAGAGAATTGATAAAATTGTGAATTCCAGGACATATTTATAATTCACCTTCCACCCGCGGTTGTCACAATCTGGGCAGTCTTCGTTATGCTTGTTGTTGTACCGCAGGGAAGTCGACAGAACCGGCTCAACCGGTTCCCGCAATTTCGTCCTAGAAATGACAACGACGCAGCAGCAGGAGATGGTATGTCTCAGAATACCAGCAGAATAAGGTGATGACCCGCTGTGTGGCCGAGTGCCGTTCCGTCCGAGCCCACATAACCCAAATAAAGGGAAATAAGAATCCCTACACCCAAAATAGTAGAAAATGTCCTAACAAAAGAGGTTATAGGGGTCGCCCCTCTTGGAAAATCGATATCTCCCCGGGGGAGGGAAATTAGTTCATTACATTTTTAAGGGTAAAGTCCGAATTAGTGATACATGGTTTCTAGGAAGGGAAAATACAAGGTTGGACCTGCCCAAAAGTTGACAAATACTTGATTTTTTAAACTTTGTGCATGTTAGACTATCCTTAAAATTTCATATATCAGCGTATATATACATACATATATATCAGGAATGTTATAAGGGTGCGCCCCCGCCGTCAGAAATTCCTGGATCCGCCACTGGATCGGAATAAGACTGAAATTGAAAACAAAAACCGAACTTAACTATACATTAGCTAGTAAGTAAAATGAATGATTTTATGCAAATTAGGAAAAGGAAAAAGAAAATAAGTTTTAAAATTTTAGGATTTTGTAAAACTTGAAATTTGGGGAAACATATAATAAAGTATTTAGTGAAAAAGCAAGAAAAAAAACTGGGATTTTGCCCCGGGAACCCTGGGTAGCCTACGGGACGCAGACACCAGAAAATAAAGACTTCACAAAAACCAAAACCCGATTTTTGCTACTAGCTATGTAATATATACTTAACGTATCAACGGCACTAGATATAACTTGGGAAAAAATAGAAATCGTTTGAAACGTCGGTGTCAAACAATCAAATTCGAGGTCTTATCACCTTTAGGGCCTTCCCAACTTCCCGGGGAAGATCTTAGCTATTTGTGAGTGTCTGTAGAATTAGACACACAAATATTTGAAATAATACGTCGTTCTAGGCTAAATATCATAGGCAAGATGGGAAAATGGAAAAATGGGCGATTGAGAACTCGTGAAATTGACAAGTTGGAAATTTTTGATGACAGGGAAGAGAGAAATTGTAAAAATTAGAAAACTGGGTAGGAAGTTAGAAAATTGGTACACGGAAAATGGGTAATTGAGAAGTTGGAAAGAAGCGAAGGTGAGAAGTTTGGAAAGTAGGAACATGGGAAGTGGGTATTGGGAAGGTGGTAAATTTATATTCGGAAAACTGGCAGATGGCTCTTAGGAATATGGGAAAAGAGAAATTAAGAAGAGAGAAAGTTGGGAAATTGGGAAGATGGAAACCTGTAACCTACGTGGTCCTAGGGGTGTTTAGAACCACCGTAGATTATACACAACTAACAGCAGGGACAGTAATGCGAGCACCAATGGCTATGTTATTTGATGAGCTTAATCCTAAGGTCTTAGTGTGCCACCACTTATAACAGATGATATCGTTTATTTTCTTTAGTACAATACAACAGTTAAAACTTTACACACAATAACAAATAAACGAATGAACCGTACTCACCTTGATTGCACTGCTTCTGAGGCCGACTTTGCGTTAGAGAACCCCTTTTTATGAAATTTTTGGAATCCCTAACTCATAACAAATCATAAGATTTTACAAACAATTCAGCAGAAACACGCTTACATATCCGCTGATGTAAGTGTAACGGTTAAGGCACCCAGGGGCTACACTCAAATCCGATAAGTAAGCAAACTATAGCCCGGCACACAAACTGTAAAAATTTAAATTGTTTTACACTTTCTTAAAGTTATAATTTTCAAGAATTAAATAAATTATTATTACCAGAAATGACCGAGGGGATGTGGTCCGTAACTTCTTAACGGGTGAGCCAGTTGTGTTTGTATAGCTAATCTATTGAGTGGCCCATGGCATTTGGCTGAAAACCCGCATGTGCCCAAACCATCCCCCTGCGAGGATTTGTATGAATTTCTGCTGTGGATACAATATGCTGAGAAGTTTGCTATTTTCAAATTATGATTTTTATACACACGGCACAAAATATAGTATATACACGCTACACCCGTATTATATGTATATTGTCTATATCACACTCATACAATTCTTACAAACACAAACAGTAAATAAGTTCACACATGTTTATATAATATATGCTATGTACTACAATACACAATATAAACAACACACTATATAAACGAAACGATGACGCAACTAGATCTAGGTTCGTACGGTAATACATCGTTACAAACCAATGGTCCGGAAATTGGGAGATGGGACGTAGGAATATGGAGAAATGGGAAATTGAGAAGAGAGGAAGTTAGGAAGATGGGAAATTGGGAAGACGGGAAATTAATAGTCGGGAAATTGGCAGGTGGAACTTCGGAAAATGGGGAAATTGGGAGGGCAGGAAGTTGGGAAATTGGGAAGACGAATCTGGATTGTAGAGAAATTGGCAAGATGGGAAATTGGGAAGATGGGAATTTGGAGAGGAATCAGGAGTAAGAGTGGGAAGACTGGAAGATTAGAAGTTGGAAAATTGGCAGATGCGATGTGGAAAAATGGAAAAAATGCGAAATTGACAAGAGAGCAAGTTAGGAAGATGGGAAATTGGGAAGATGGGTAATTAATAGTCGAGAAATTGGGAGATGGGAAATGGGGAAATTGGAAAGGCGGGAAATTAGGAAGATGGCAAATTAATAGCACGGAAACTAGCAGATGGAACGTGGGAAAATGTGGAAAATGAGAAATTGGGAAGATGTGTATTTATTAGTACTGAAATTGGCAGATGAGACGTCGGGAAATGGAGAAATTGGGAAGATGGGAAATTAATAGTGGAGAAACTGGCAGTTAGGAAGATGGGAAATGGGAAATTGGGAAATTAATAGTTGGAAAATTGGCAAGTGGGGAGCATAAAATGGGAAGTACTTCTTGTATAAGGTTGTGGATTATCTCAAAAATTGTAATTTTATAGAATTTGGTACATTGAAGGCGCAACAACACAATGTGGAAAATGAGAAATTGGGAAGATGGGAATTTAATACTAGAAGCCTTAGGATTGCCAGCAAGAGCGTCGGAAAATTGATAAAATTGGTTAGCTAGGGTAACTTCCACGGAAGATGGAATGTCGGAAACCTGGGAAACTGGAAACACGGGAAATGTCTATCAATACTGAAATGAAATTAATGAAGGATAGGAAGGTCCATTTCCTCGCTTCAATATATATATGCGTGGAGTAAATGCAATCGGGGGCGGCAGAGCTCGACTTAGGCTTAGGCTTAGCATAAGGTTATATAAGAATGTTAGCTTAGACCATACATGCCGACGGTCGGTCATGCCTGGGGGGTAGAGGCCCCCACGGGGGGGGTCGCGGCCATCCCAGGGGGGGGGGTAACCCCCCCCTGGCCGGCCAAATTTGTCTAGGGGGGGTCGATCTCGTGAGGACCTTTTTTTTTGGTCCTCGCAGCCGTTAATACTATTATTAACCCTATATGAGATGGAAATGGAGGATATAAAAAGTCTGTTTTCATCGTTACGTGGTTTACTAAAAAGGAAATTGTCCAGCCTTCCACATTCCTTGATTGCAGCAGCCACGTTTCACAAAACTGTTACCGACCATATTCATTCGTTTGTTAAAACGGCTTCGTCTTAAAACCATTTAATTTAGCCGTGTGCATTTGTGTGGTTTTCACTTGTACCGATGAAAAAAGACTAAATATACACGTTTATATTTAGTCTTAAACGATTTATCCACAGAACTACTTTACTTTTAGCGACCAAGCCCAATCTAAAAGAATGCCAAAAGATATAAATAAGTATTTCGGTTAACTTTTATTTCAGGGAATGACGTCGTCAACAAAAAGCTTTCCACAAATTTATGCTGCATATGCACCACTAGCAACAAGCAGGCACAATTTGCGCAAGTTTTTGCACTAAAGTCAAGCTTTAAAACTCGGACAGCGGTCAAGTCACCCTCAGGGGATGGGGTGCTGCGCACCCCCAAGGGGGGTAAAACCAGCCGGGCCTTTCGGCCCGGGGGGGGTCCGGACCTCAGGGGGGGTAACCCCCCCTACCCCCCCTGCCGGCATGTAAGGCTTAGACCAAGGCTCAACCTAAGTCTTAACAAGCACCGCATAGCATGCTTTTCACTTCTGTCTTGAATAATTTACCGGAATCTCCCACGCAAGTTGCTTGGTTCACTATATCTCTCCGTCCCACTCAATAATGTTCCTTATCAGTGGCAATTGATGCTCAATGTGGATGTTCGGCTCATTTTGTACGTTTATGCCCAGTAGTGTATGTCTACCAGAATTACATAGTCAACACTTAAAATTCACCACCTTGGCGATGAGATATGTTACTAGTTTTGGCACATTATAGCAGATTTTGGGAGCATTCGGTTTGAACATCAGCCTGGGTATTGATAGTAATAACCATACGAGTTATAACCATTGCAGAAAGCGCCCTTATAGGTTACTCGGAACATCTTGGTATCCCTGCGGAGTTGCGGTGCAGTAACTTTCTTGATGATAAATACCTAGCTGATTGTTACTCGTGGGAGATATGCAAACCATTGGTCCATAGCCTTACGTGGTATATCTGACACGCAGCTGATCTTGACATTCATAACGAACCGTTTCTAGCAGGCACATGCCTCAATCTCATTACGTATTAATTTTCATTAACCTTAAATTTGTTAATTAGCAACAGCATTACAAGTCTATTGTGGAGCTTTCAAATAGCAATAAAAGCAGCAAAAAGGGCGAATCTCAACAACAAGCGCAACAACAGGGATTGTCTTTTTCTGCTTCAGTCACTCGGCTTCATAGTTTGTCGAACAAGCCGGTGATGAACTATAACGCTGATATAGCTAACGTAGACGGCGCAGCTAATTTTGAGTGTAGTCACAGTAACATTGTTTCCTCGTCGCTAGTGCAGCAGCCGACAAGCGACGACATGCAACTGGAAATTTCACATCTGTTGCGGCAGGTCAGGGTGTGTCTAGTGTGATGCTCAGTCCTCCTGGGACAAAGTACGGTTCGGAAGAAAGCTCTGGCGGCTATATCTATCGTGGTTCTCCGAGTGGTAGCGGACCGACGATTAGTCCACGTCCACGCCTAAAATCTTCCTACGACTTCGGCGGAGGCATGACGCCGCCAAATGTTGGGTTTTGCGAGTCCAGCGCAGCAGCCATTATTTAATCTGCAACGTAGCAACTCTAATGGGCAAACGCCTTTGACTATGATCGCACCAAAGCTCTCGATAAACCGTTCGTCGACGTCACGTGCACGCATGCAGGCTTTGCGTAAGGCAACGTATAATAGCAAGTAGCAACATCAAGTGCAATAGCAGCACACAACCAATATGGCCAACTCGAAATACGACGCCGGTTCTGTAAATCAGGCAAATTTTGACGAGACTGGTCTGCGCTATTCGCTTGATACACAATTTTCAACGCCGCCCAGCAACGGGAGTGCTATTATCGGTTGTTTTTACACAATAACGACGACGATTAATACATTTGAAGAGACATATCAACAAACGTTTGCTGCAAACAACATCGGCGGATATATTCCGTACATGCCCGAGACGTACACCAAGCCTGGAGCAAGGTTTTCAAGCACGAGCGGCTTTGATGTCTCGCCGAGACAGTAAAGGAGTTGGTCGCCAAATAGTTAACTGGTCTGACGGCAGTCCTGTGTATTCACCGCCAAACGGCAACAATAATTACATTAACAACAATATTAGCAGCCAAAACTAACAGCATATAAGGCCAGCACAACAGTTACATTACATCGAACAACAACACCTTCAGCAAAATAATATTGGAAATTTCTAAGTGAACCAAACGTCAGCCTGAAATCGAGACTAATATGGAGGTCATGTTCCAGATCAGTGTTATAATAGTATGAAAATAGGTTTTCTGTGTTTTATGTACATCTAAAAGCGGAAACGGCATAGATAAGTGACTATTTTTAAGCATGGCAGCAAATCTGCTAGTAGCTCAACTGTTGTGAAAGCTATTTTGTCACGAACCGTTATGCACTCTTAGATACTTAGATCTTGCTGAGCTTAGACAATTATTAGCTAAGCTGAACTGAGTATTAGTAGCACGAATATTAAAATGTATATACTATATATGTCTGCAAGCGTCATGTGAACTGCTATGTTTTCCAGCGCATGTGTACATTCTGTGTGCATTTTATCGTTGTTAATCGCCGATTCCATATATTTTGTCCCAGCCTCAGCTTCATCATTGTCTTGTTTTCCTTGCCCCAAAACAAAATTCATCGCTTTTGAAAATACAGTGATAATTGTGGTACGAATCTCTGATGAGCAAGTTCATGAAATATCCATTTCTGGCACATTTATGACAAAAATTCACGATTTTTGGTTCCCAATACCTTATTATGCAAAAATTCAGACAAAATTTTTTCTAAAAATGTATAATTTTTTATATCATTTGAACAACATTAACAAGCTGGATCTGTTCACAGATTAAAGACTTAGGTTTAGCCTTGGGCATTGGATTTCAGATAAGTGAAAATAACGCGTAACTCCGTGAACCATTTCATTGTTCGAATTTTAGTACAGTTCTAATGCAGGTAAAACTTTAGAGAAAAAATTTCTAAATTTTTCGGTACCTATGGCGGAGCATTTATAAAAAATTGTCTTACATATCATATTTTCTGAAACGGCTCGTCGAGTTGAGTCGACTGGCACTAAAATATCGCCATCTCTTCTAAATTGATATATTTCAACATGGGAGGGTAATAGCAAAGACCTTTTATTTACATAGTTGAAATCTGTGCTGGTTGTATTATAAACGTTATATTCGTCGGTCGCGCAGGAAACTGGTGTAAAACAAATTGTACTCAGGGGCGTAGCCGGAAATATTCGCGCGGGCAAACGGAATTTCCTAGGTGGGGCACAGCTTAACCACACCTGGTGCAAATAGAAATGCAATCGCAGTTATTAATCCTTCATGACGCGTGGTAGCACAAGGGGCACCTCCGTTTTGGCTGCGCTCCTCGTTCTATTGTCACTTCTTCATTAAGATGCTTCTTCATGTATTTTCATTTAATTTTCCATTTGGACTTGCTGGGATAAATAACTCTGATCCTGAAGGTATACATCGTTTGTTTGCTTGTAAAAGTGTGACTAACTGAAATCGTGCACAAAATCTGGAGGTGATTATGGCTCGGCAAGCGCGTACACTTTTTAATCGCAGTTTTTGCAAGGCGACCTATCTAAGCTGTAAGAGTGATGAAGTCGGAAATTAAATTGATGTTTCGTGCAGCAAATGGTAACGAAAATGATGAAATACATCCTTACGCTATGCTTCTAGCAAAGATATCGCTTGGACATTGGCCCACAATAATGTTTGGACTGTTGACATGGTTTCTGTCTCGGTTTTTATCGTCGGCTGCGTAATTACCTTCGGTGTTGCACAGACTAGCCAGCTAAGAGTCATTTGACGCGATCGCGGCCAACCATCCGGTTGTATTTCGACACCTACATGTATTACTTGTTTGTTGTGAGACATTTTTATCGTCGGCTGCGTATTATCTTCGGTGTTGCACAGACTAGCCAGCTAAGAGTCATTTGACGCGATCGCGGCCAACCATCCGGTTGTATTTCGACACCTACATGTATTACTTGTTTGTTGTGAGACATTTTTATCGTCGGCTGCGTATTATCTTCGGTGTTGCACAGACTAGCCAGCTAAGAGTCATTTGACGCGATCGCGGCCAACCATCCGGTTGTATTTCGACACCTACATGTATTACTTGTTTGTTGTGAGACATTTTTATCGTCGGCTGCGTATTATCTTCGGTGTTGCACAGACTAGCCAGCTAAGAGTCATTTGACGCGATCGCACCAACCATCCGGTTGTATTTCGACACCTACATGTATTACTTGTTTGTTGTGAGACATTTTTATCGTCGGCTGCGTATTATCTTCGGTGTTGCACAGACTAGCCAGCTAAGAGTCATTTGACGCGAGCGCGGCCAACCATCCGGTTGTATTTCGACACCTACATGTATTACTTGTTTGTTGTGAGACATTTTTATCGTCGGCTGCGTATTATCTTCGGTGTTGCACAGACTAGCCAGCTAAGAGTCATTTGACGCGAGCGCGGCCAACCATCCGGTTGTATTTCGACACCTACATGTATTACTTGTTTGTTGTGAGACATTTTTATAGTCGGCTGCGTATTATCTTGGTGTTGCACAGACTAGCCAGCTAAGAGTCATTTTTGACGCGAGCGCGGCCAACCATCCGGTTGTATTTCGACACCTACATGTATTACTTGTTTGTTGTGAGACATTTTTATCGTCGGCTGCGTATTATCTTCGGTGTTGCACAGACTAGCCAGCTAAGAGTCATTTGACGCGATCGCGGCCAACCATCCGGTTGTATTTCGACACCTACATGTATTACTTGTTTGTTGTGAGACATTTTTATCGTCGGCTGCGTATTATCTTCGGTGTTGCACAGACTAGCCAGCTAAGAGTCATTTGACGCGATCGCGGCCAACCATCCGGTTGTATTTCGACACCTACATGTATTACTTGTTTGTTGTGAGACATTTTTATCGTCGGCTGCGTAATTACCTTCGGTGTTGCACAGACTAGCCAGCTAAGAGTCATTTGACGCGATCGAGGCCAACCATCCGGTTGTATTTCGACACCTACATGTATTACTTGTTTGTTGTGAGACATTTTTATCGTCGGCTGCGTATTATCTTCGGTGTTGCACAGACTAGCCAGCTAAGAGTCATTTGACGCGATCGCGGCCAACCATCCGGTTGTATTTCGACACCTACATGTATTACTTGTTTGTTGTGAGACATTTTTATCGTCGGCTGCGTATTACCTTCGGTGTTGCACAGACTAGCCAGCTAAGAGTCATTTGACGCGATCGCGGCCAACCATCCGGTTGTATTTCGACACCTACATGTATTACTTGTTTGTTGTGAGACATTTTTATCGTCGGCTGCGTATTATCTTCGGTGTTGCACAGACTAGCCAGCTAAGAGGCATTTGACGCTATCGCGGCCAACCATCAGGGTGTATTTCGACACCTACATGTATTACTTGTTTGTTGTGAGACATTTTTATCGTCGGCTGCGTATTATCTTCGGTGTTGCACAGACTAGCCAGCTAAGAGTCATTTGACGCGATCGCGGCCAACCATCCGGTTGTATTTCGACACCTACATGTATTACTTGTTTGTTGTGAGACATTTTTATCGTCGGCTGCGTATTATCTTCGGTGTTGCACAGACTAGCCAGCTAAGAGTCATTTGACGCGATCGCGGCCAACCATCCGGTTGTATTTCGACACCTACATGTATTACTTGTTTGTTGTGAGACAATTTAAAATTCGGCTACGTATTATCATCGGTGTTGCACAGACTAGCCAGCTAAGAGTCATTTGACGCGAGCGCGGCCAACCATCCGGTTGTATTTCGACACCTACATGTATTACTTGTTTGTTGTGAGACATTTTTATCGTCGGCTGCGTATTACCTTCGGTGTTGCACAGACTAGCCAGCTAAGAGTCATTTGACGCGATCGCGGCCAACCATCCGGTTGTATTTCGACACCTACATGTATTACTTGTTTGTTGTGAGACATTTTTATCGTCGGCTGCGAATTACCTTCGGTGTTGCATCAGACTAGCCAGCTAAGAGTCATTTGACGCGATCGCGGCCAACCATCCGGTTGTATTTCGACACCTACATGTATTACTTGTTTGTTGTGAGACATTTTTATCGTCGGCTGCGTATTATCTTCGGTGTTGGACCGACTAGCCAGCTAAGAGTCATTTGACGCGATCGCGGCCAACCATCCGGTTGTATTTCGACACCTACATGTATTACTTGTTTGTTGTGAGACATTTTTATCGTCGGCTGCGTAATTATCTTCGGTGTTGCACAAACTAGCCAGCTAAGAGTCATTTGACGCGATCGCGGCCAACCATCCGGTTGTATTTCGACACCTACATGTATTACTTGTTTGTTATGAGACATTTTTATCGTCGGCTGCGTATTACCTTCGGTGTTGCACAGACTAGCCAGCTAAGAGCCATTTGACGCGATCGCCGCCAACCATCCGGTTGTATTTCGACACCTACATGTATTACTTGTTTGTTGTGAGACATTTTTATCGTCGGCTGCGTAATTACCTTCGGTGTTGCACAGACTAGCCAGCTAAGAGTCATTTGACGCGATCGCGGCCAACCATCCGGTTGTATTTCGACACCTACATGTATTACTTGTTTGTTATGAGACATTTTTATCGTCGGCTGCGTATTATCTTCGGTGTTGCACAGACTAGCCAGCTAAGAGTCATTTGACGCGAGCGCGGCCAACCATCCGGTTGTATTTCGACACCTACATGTATTACTTGTTTGTTGTGAGACATTTTTATCGTCGGCTGCGTATTATCTTCGGTGTTGCACAGACTAGCCAGCTAAGAGTCATTTGACGCGATCGCGGCCAACCATCCGGTTGTATTTCGACACCTACATGTATTACTTGTTTGTTGTGAGACATTTTTATCGTCGGCTGCGTAATTACCTTCGGTGTTGCACAGACTAGCCAGCTAAGAGTCATTTGACGCGATCGCGGCCAACCATCCGGTTGTATTTCGACACCTACATGTATTACTTGTTTGTTTTGAGACATTTTTATCGTCGGCTGCGTATTATCTTCGGTGTTGCACAGACTAGCCAGCTAAGAGTCATTTGACGCGAGCGCGGCCAACCATCCGGTTGTATTTCGACACCTACATGTATTACTTGTTTGTTGTGAGACATTTTTATCGTCGGCTGCGTATTACCTTCGGTGTTGCATAGACTAGCCAGCTAAGAGTCATTTGACGCGATCGCGGCCAACCATCCGGTTGTATTTCGACACCTACATGTATTACTTGTTTGTTGTGAGACATTTTCATCGTCGGCTGCGTATTACCTTCGGTGTTGCACAGACTAGCCAGCTAAGAGTCATTTGACGCGATCGCGGCCAACCATCCGGTTGTATTTCGACACCTACATGTATTACTTGTTTGTTGTGAGACATTTTTATCGTCGGCTGCGTATTACCTTCGGTGTTGCACAGACTAGCCAGCTAAGAGTCATTTGACGCGATCGCGGCCAACCATCCGGTTGTATTTCGACACCTACATGTATTACTTGTTTGTTGTGAGACATTTTTATCGTCGGCTGCGTATTACCTTCGGTGTTGCACAGACTAGCCAGCTAAGAGTCATTTGACGCGATCGCGGCCAACCATCCGGTTGTATTTCGACACCTACATGTATTACTTGTTTGTTGTGAGACATT
>JASANE010017336.1:0-30444 GCA_030248225.1 Trileptium ribeirensis
ATCCAGAGTACCCCAGTCGCTAAAGCATATCGTTCTAGAATGCAAAAAAAAATGAGCAAACAAATAAATATATAGGTGTATTTATATATTTATATATATTTATTATATATATAATTATATACAATAAATACATATAATAAATAAATAAATAAATAAATAAATATATATATATATATATATATATATATATATATATATATATATAGGTGTCCATGGGTAGGTCGGATTCTCTATTCCATATTTATCGCTTGAGGCACGCAATCCACAAGTTCCTTACCATCTGTTCGCATGGATTCCTTGATAACGAAAATGGCCAATACAAGTGTTGACCTAATACGCAGCTGATCGTTATCAGTGGGCATTACGAATCACAGGAAAACATCCCGCCCTATCAGACATGATATATATGACACATACATGAAGTAGCAAATTTACATGACATTAGTATAATTACAATCGTGGACACCCTGGTTCATGGGAGCGTTTGACGCCAAACGTTGTGTTAAAAACACACGGTCGTCGCCTAAAAATTTTAGTTGGGTGGATGGCTTGTAGCAGGAGCCTTACGACATTCGACCTTCCCAATATTACAACGTTCGAGGCCCTTCTTTACGAGATTCGACGCTCTTTATAACGTTTGGGACCCGAGGCCTTCCTAGACGGATAAGGGAGTGCAAAGGATAACCCCGGCGGGTAGCCTTTGTGTAACGGCGAACGACTCACCAGATCGATCATCCGGTTTTATGCTGCAATTTTTTGGTTGTAAACAGGTAGGATTGGGTGCGAGGTACGGCACCCAATGCCACACTTCCATGGCGTTAGTGTTGGACAACGGCCGCAAAATCTGGCCAGCCATTTTTACACGGCGGACCGGCTTATCAGCCGCAAAATTTCACAGCAGGCCAACGAAAAATCCGACCAGTGCTCAACACTACTAATACTAAGCCTAAGCCCTTCCCTAAGCCTAGAGTCGTTAACCCATGAACCGAATACGCTAACTTTACCGCCATTCGATTCACGTCGTCAATATGGTTCGAATGGTAAATAGAGCATATACTAAGTGTTTGATCAACAATGCAATCATAAGTTTAAACTTTTGGAAATAATTTGTAGTATATTGGTGTGGTGGCACATATTTGTAGAGACAGGTAAAACGGACTTGACGGTAGGAATATGGTCATGCTTGGCAGCTTGTATTTGCAAGCATTATATACCATATGTAAATATCGTCAACAGTGGATATAAACCGGGACATATATCAGGATACTCTCTAACGTGATCGCTGGACACCATGAAAAGGTCTCGGGTCATGCCACACCAACAACAAATGCAAATAATGTAATATAGGACAATATCTGACATGCGATTATTCCGTGAGGATAGTAGGTCGCCAGGTAACTATAATCGCTATAGGCTTCGTTTCAAAATGTCTATTTTTCGGAGCTACTTGGAATAGGTTAAGTATTTATTGTTACACGGTAATAAAAACTGTATCATAAAGAGCATTACTGTTTTACACGTAGCTCTGTAGTGGGTGAATGTAATTTCTTGCACAATTAGCTCAGAAAAAATTTAGATTTTAAAAAATGTCAGATGAAAAGTTTGCAAAATAAATCTTAGAAAGGTCTACCGGCCATACTGTTAGATTCCACCGGAAAAGTCGTTGGCCAGTCGACTTATCGGCCGGTCGTTTTATTGGTTCGCCCACAGCAGGCCGGCTGCCGGCCAACCAACGAAAAGTATGACCGGTGCCGAACACTGTCGTGGTTACGACGCCCCCTTTAATGACCCATGGTTATAAATTGTGTCGCTTTGTCAAAAACTCACATATTGAATTCATTAGTTCAATCATTAGCACATAAACATACGTAATATATATATATAGTTCTAGCGCAACAATACATAACAAATTATGTAGTAAAATTATATATTGTACTGTTCATACTGCTTTTTCAAGGCAAAAGTTTTAACCAACGCTAATTAATTTGCTCAATAATTATAAACTTATACCAGCAGTATTAGCAGCACTAAACAACCATTTCATTTAACGTGACCTCATTAATATTACCACGTAAAATGCTCGAAAATTAAATATAAGTATAAATTGTACTGTTCATACTGCTTTTTCAAGGCAAAAGTTTTAACCAACGCTAATTAATTTGCTCAATAATTATAAACTTATACCAGCAGTATTAGCAGCACTAAACAACCATTTCATTTAACGTGACCTCATTAATATTACCACGTAAAATGCTCGAAAATTAAATATAAGTATAAATTGTACTGTTCATACTGCTTTTTCAAGGCAAAAGTTTTAACCAACGCTAATTAATATGCTCAATAATTATAAACTTATACCAGCAGTATTAGCAGCACTAAACAACCATTTCATTTAACGTGACCTCATTAATATTACCACGTAAAATGCTCGAAAATTAAATATAAGTATAAATTGTACGAGGCGTGTTTAGCGAAATATACACAAATATTATTACAATGAGTACAAAATTAATGCGCCGAGATGGAACAACAAATGGCGAAACCCCATGGTAATGGCTACACAATAATGGCGTCGTAAGCAACCTTGAGTAGCATAAAGTGAAACGAAGACCAAGAATAAATGATGGTATAATGATGACCATGAATAAATAAATAAATAGATGAATAAAAATAATGCGCCA
The DNA here is from genome assembly GCA_030248225.1 of Trileptium ribeirensis. Taxonomy (NCBI): domain Eukaryota; kingdom Metazoa; phylum Nematoda; class Enoplea; order Enoplida; family Thoracostomopsidae; genus Trileptium; species Trileptium ribeirensis. The sequence continues at coordinate 2,682 of JASANE010017336.1, forward strand.
AGTGCCCAGATGAAAGAACAAATGGCGAAACCCCATGGTAATGGTTACATAATAATGGCGTCGTAAGCAACCTTGAGTAGCATAAAGTGAAACGTAGACCAAGAGTAAATGATGGTACAATGATGACCATGAATAAATAAATAAATAGATGAACAAAAATAATGCGCCAAGTGCCGAGATAGAAGAACAAATGGGAAACCCCATGGTAATGGCTACATAATAATGGTGTCTTAAGCAACCTTGAGTAGCATGAAGTGAAACGTAGACCAAGAATAAATGATTATATAAAGATGACCATAAATAAATAAATAAATAGATGAATAAAAATGATGCGCCAAGTGCCGAGATGGAAGAACAAATAGCGAAACCCCATGGTAATGGCTACATAGTAATGTTGTCGTAAGCAACCTTGAGTAGCATGAAGTGAAACGTAGTATTCGGAAAGTATTCAGGTAAGATCACATTTGACCATTTCGTTGATTTGCTAATACTGATACAAATTTATATTGACAGTGCATATAATGTATTATTCTCAGCATTTATTCGAATCTTTTGGCTGCAAATTTCCCTCTACGAGTGAAAAATACAAGGGATTAGGTGCCTATTTTTATCAGTCGAAATTTGTCTAACATTTTCGAATATATTTAATTAGCGGAGGAATATTTAGATAGTGTACACTAAATTAGTCAGACTACCAAGCCGATCCGATATTTGATTACGTGAATGCAGTAAAACATTTTTGTCTGTTTGTTCTGGGCTACAGCGTCGAGCTTGGTTTCATTTGAAAATATGCACTCGCGGCTGGACGAGTGAGGTATGAGCCAAATTCCATATGCTTTAAAATAAATATATAAAAATCTATAAATATATATAAATAAAAAATAAATATATATATATAAATATATAATAAACTATAAATATAAAATATGTATAAATATATAAATAAATAAATTAATTAAATAAATAAATAAATAAATAAATGCTTTAAAACAAAAATTTTATATCAAAAATGGTTTGCTCAGCAAATAAGTGATAGGACGTTAGTATTATGGTATATAAATATGAATTATATTAATACATCAAGTATATATAAGGTTTGAAAAAGGAAACTAAAAAGTTTAAAATTATCTGTACCGATCAATTTTAGTTATCGAGTTATAGATGTTGCAATGAAAATTTGTTGAAAATAAAAATGTTATATAAATTAAAATGTCATAGCAAAAAATATTTTTTCCTAAAAACGATTAGGTAAGACATCTTTGTAATAGTTTGGTTTCACAGCTAAACGGCACATCGACACTACAGAAGACTGATTTTGAGTGACGTGATCAGACAATTGCTAACGAGTTATGAGCAGTACCGACAAAACGCTTAGACTTTTCATTCAGTCTGGAGGCTTTATTACTGACCAAAGCTCTATGAGGAGTCCTCTTACTCTGTTCTCCAAGTTAAGGCGTGTACACGTGCTCAAACTTTTTTGATCAAAATTTGAAAGCAACTTTTTTTGCATTTTTTGCAAGTTTGACCGCGTTAACACAATTCAAACATTTCATGAATGTTCTTGTAGCCAATCATGGACGAGATGTATTACCTGAAAAAGTTTGAGCTCAAATTATGATCTCAAATTTTAAAATATCGCAATTTTCATTTAAAAATCTCCGTAAAATTTTGATCAAAATTTGATCAAATTTTGAGCTCAAAATTTGAGCAAAAAGTTTGAGCGTGTGAACACGCCTTTAGTTTTAAGAAGGCGTTATCATATTATCTTGTACTATATTGCTAGCATAACTAGTTAGTGAACGATACTAAATTGAGTGACGATTCAAAACCTTTTTGTAGTAGAAGACATTAAAATCAAAGCGTCAGCGGAAAATTTAAACATGTCAGGCGTTCATATGGAGCTTGAAAACGAGGTAGTGTTTGAATTGTCTTACAGTATATACTATTTCTATGTCAAGTTTGTAGCTAGAGGAGCTAGTCGGGGCGGGGTGGTGTGTTAATTTTAAGGGGGCTCAAATTAGGCTATGTATGAATAACCAAATGAATATGGAAGTTCCCCATGGGAACAAGGGGGCTCTACCTGGAGCCTTGGGCAGTTGGCTGAACCACTTCCTTAATTCTCTCACCCTAATTAAATGATTTATGTTTTTCGTTTTAGAATACGAGTTGTATTGAGTTTGTATAAACTTCGTTACAATGCTTACAAACATGTAAAAAAATTGATATTATGTTATAATATTTTAAATCTGTGAGACAAAAAAAAACTATATTATAACTTAATATAATTCTACTTACTTTCGTATACTTTGGTATCCAGGCGACTTTGGGCATTCAACAATTTCCGATCTGGCAATATCTTCTTCCTTTTGTACATCGTATGCTGTTTTACAAAAGTCACAATAGAAACTAAAATAGTAAATTGAATAATAAAGTAACAAACGGGTATACAACTTCCGATCAATTCAAAAGAACATGAAAGAGTAAGATAGTGATTGATCAGAAATTTGTAGCATCAAATGTTAGCTATAAAAACTGCCGGCTGTAAACGCATGCCGACGCAATCACTTTGACCGTCCAGATGTTGGCTTTGGGTCTGCAGTGATCCGCTCTCTAAATTTTTTTAGCTCACCATACGTGCTTACAGCTGCTCCAATCTTGAATTTACTTACTATAGTCTAAGAATAACGCTGTGTATCGTGAAAATTGCTCTCATTGCGTCAGCTATTTGTGTTGATTGGTATATTTTGTCCGCTCACAGTTATTTACTAAGTCTTGGCTTAATATATAGATGTCAAAAGCATTCTATCCTTGAGGTCCCCTATGCATTTGGCACGCGCAATTCTACCGAGCCCTCGTAAACAACATGCCATAGTGTTCTGATTTCGCGGCACAACGGAACGTAATTTGTGTTTCATTTAAAAGAATCGTACATGCACAACCAAACTTAAAATTACCCAAGTAATCATCCTATTTTGTAATACCCGATGTAGGCTCAACATCTGTTTATTGTGGAACACGTGGCACATTTGACTCGGACTATTCCTAGCGTAGAATTATCGATTCCAATAAGCTCAACAACAGTTCAATATGAGCTTTGAATTAAGGTTCCTCTCTGTTCCCGAACAAATCTTTACGTCTCATTATAAATGTCATAAGCAAAATGTCCTTTACGGTACCACGTCTTGTTCGAGAACATAAATCTTTTTAACTCAAATCCACCAAAATTCGTTATAAAACAATTTGGTGTTAACCAAAGAGAACAAGAGTCGGCATAAGTCTAATATCGGGGCCCAAGAAATGAAAAAAATTTTTTGCTCCGATTTGCCTAAAATTTTGCATACGGGGGTTTTCCAGTATGGGGAATTCATTTTTGACACTTTTAGCGAAAAAAAATTTTTTGACCAAAAAAATTTTTTTTGACCCAAAAAATTTTGAAAAAAATTTTTTTTGCCGAAATTCACCCAAAACCATTTTTTGATGCCAACAGAAAAATCAACATATTCAACTTACTTTTTGGATTTGATGCAGTGCAGCTTGGTGAGCGCAACTAAGCAGCATCTCTTAAATTTCGTCGAGAGTCCTTCTTCATAATACACTTTGCGAACATAGAGCTGGAATTCGGGCGTCCCTCCTCCTTTTGCTGGCTTGGGACAGTCAAGCAAATCTTTGCTTGGCGGAGTTTCCGCCCCATACCCCGTCCTACCACCCACTGGGCGCTGCGTTGCTGGCTGTCTTAGCTAATTGCAGGGATTTTTGGTCAAAAAATTTTTTTTCGCTAAAAGTGTCAAAAATGAATTCCCCATACTGGAAAACCCCCGTATGCAAAATTTTAGGCAAATCGGAGCAAAAAATTTTTTTCATTTCTTGGGCCCCGATATTAGACTTATGCCCAAGAGTCTATTTTCGATGGCGTAGAAACCGTTCAGCAAAGCATTTTACACAATGACAATACAGCATGGTCTACATCAGTCAACATTTTCTAATATCGTTTAACTATCATGTTAGTTTACAAAATAAGTGCCAACATATCAATTTATCGGCAAGGTTCTTTATTGCAACAGCATCAAGTCGGCTATTTTATACAATATTTCCTTCGTAATCCTGTCTATACAAATGTCAATAAGTAAAGAGTTGAACAATTTATACCAACCGACTGAGGCTGAAAGATAACATCATTCTGACAAGAAGAATTGATAATGTCAAATCTATCGTACTTTTTTCTGTAAGGCTGTGTTGGTATTTTCACAAACAACAGCGTTGAATGTCGGGATGGCAATATTATTTTCGAATAATTATAAAAAATTTACCCAATGTTAACATTAAAGACGGTAACAAGCCCGTGTCAGATTTCAAAGCCCGCATGTGCAGAATTTTAGTTGTATCAGTGATTTCAGTAATATTAAACAAATTAATGTGAACAATTTCACTTATAGCAGGGTTTTCTGTAATATATATTAGTCAAGCCAGGAACTTTAGACTTTCAGTAACATCCGCGATTTCAGTTTTTATGCTTGTCAAGCGACGACGTTCAGACTTTCACTCACCATCTGTTGCCAACACCGTTACATCCATTCACATCTTGATCAGTGCATTCGTAGTCCTCAAGAAAATTGACATCGCCCTCGCCTAAAATTTTCCATTCCAAATGGGTAAATACATCTGGCCACGTGCCTTCGGTCCACTTCTTAACTTCTTTATGTTTTGGTTCTATCCATACTTCGGCCTGAAAAAAGCGGACACAAAGTTCATACCAAGGTTGGATTGTAAGCTTACACGCTGCTTTAGAACGTACGAAAAATAATAATAGCTAACAATGGGAAGTTAGTTAGCTGGTAAAAATAACATCTGCTAATTACCAACCATGTAAGGTGTCTTAGGCTGTAGTGTTTAGCACGTCTGGAGCGCATACGGAAGGTTCGGTGTGCGATTCCCGCAAGGCCCACACTGTATATTGAGAATGATATAACAAATATAACATACACCTGTTTTAATTTTGAATTCAGACTATACCCTTTGAGAATACACTTACATTTTTAGCGAAACGAAATGGTTTTTCTGTATAAATCTTTCTGACGCTTTAGAGCAGCGGGATATTCGTGGCCATATCACATTCCACCAATGTTTCATCACAGTTTTCACGTTCTTCTGAAGCGAAACTGTGCCAAGAAATTTACTAGCTTAATAAAAAGGTGTTTATCTGATTCAGACATTTTAATATATAACCTAAATTTCCTTTTACGAAATATATATTCAGAAAACAAATGGTTTTTTCCGTGCGATTGAAATGGGAAAGCCGATTTAGGAGTTTGAAATAACGCAACCCTTTAAAGATGTGAACTTTATCCGCCACGGATGAGATGCTGTCAGCGATATTGGAACAGTTTAACATTTAGGATTTTATTTTAAAACACTGATACCTCAATGCGGTAGCAACCTGGAAAGTGAAGCACTTTGGAATACGTTTCACTGTCGTACAATTCCATTTTTCTAACTTTTATAATTTCATCCGAGTTGGCATCTGAAATACAATATTCGAAATGCATTGATTTCAATGAAGGAAACGAGAAACCAAATTTCTAGCTTAGGATCTATCCATATAATATTCACGGAAAAACCTAGTCGTGTATGCACTTTTTATGTATGTACTTTTTCGGTATTGTTTCGTTACAAATGGTTCTCTTTTGGCACCGAAAATTTATAAAAAAATTTTTCTTGATAACGTTTATCGTTATATGACTATTAAAACGCATTGCTTAGATGAGTGTAATGGTACCAAATTTATCGCGAGATCTTTAGAACTGATGAATTTTATACCGGAGGACCATTGGTAGCTAATTTTGGATGTGCTGTAAGGTGTGTACAGTACAGCAGAAATAGTATCTATGAACGCTGGAATTTTTGGCACCGAAAATTTATAAAAAAATTTTCTTGATAACGTTTATCGTTATATGACTATTAAAACGCATTGCTTAGATGAGTGTAATGGTACCAAATTTATCGCGAGATCTTTAGAACTGATGAATTTTATACCGGAGGACCATTGGTAGCTAATTTTGGATGTGCTGTAAGGTGTGTACAGTACAGCAGAAATAGTATCTATGAACGCTGGAATTTTTGGCACCGAAAATTTATAAAAAAAATTTTCTTGATAACGTTTATCGTTATATGACTATTAAAACGCATTGCTTAGATGAGTGTAATGGTACCAAATTTATCGCGAGATCTTTAGAACTGATGAATTTTATACCGGAGGACCATTGGTAGCTAATTTTGGATGTGCTGTAAGGTGTGTACAGTACAGCAGAAATAGTATCTATGAACGCTGGAATTTTTGGCACCGAAAATTTATAAAAAATTTTTCTTGATAACGTTTATCGTTATATGACTATTAAAACGCATTGCTTAGATGAGTGTAATGGTACCAAATTTATCGCGAGATCTTTAGAACTGATGAATTTTATACCGGAGGACCATTGGTAGCTAATTTTGGATGTGCTGTAAGGTGTGTACAGTACAGCAGAAATAGTATCTATGAACGCTGGAATTTTTGGCACCGAAAATTTATAAAAAAATTTTCTTGATAACGTTTATCGTTATATGACTATTAAAACGCATTGCTTAGATGAGTGTAATGGTACCAAATTTATCGCGAGATCTTTAGAACTGATGAATTTTATACCGGAGGACCATTGGTAGCTAATTTTGGATGTGCTGTAAGGTGTGTACAGTACAGCAGAAATAGTATCTATGAACGCTGGAATTTATTCCGGAAATTTATCTCAATTAGAATTTTTTTACAATATAGTAAATGCATGGAATTGAATGGAAGTGGTCAAAATAGAATGGATTTGAGTCCTCTTTTTTCTGGAGTAAATTTGGAAAATAACTTGTTCCGCCAATAAAAATAGCCATTATATTATCGTTTATGTGGATTCAAATCGAGTCAAATAAAATGCAGATCGTTTATATATTGTCAAAGGAAATATAAATCAAGATTATCGTAGATTACATTTATTACTAAAATATAGTTTGTATAATTATTTGTGTTATGTTATAATGCTATTACTTTCAGAGTATCACCATTATACACTAAAGTATATTACATATTACCTTAACAGTAAGATACTGTGTCACCCTGAGGTTTTACATATATCATAGGTTTTGTATTATATTGTTATCTTTAGGGTAACACTATTATATACACAACGTAGCGTAGTATATACTACACTCATGCTAACATATACAGGGTGTTTCAGAAGTAACTACCCACTGTTTGATGCTAACTATCGGTTGACTGGGCAGAGGTAGCTCGCCAGTTTTTTGTATAATTATAGACAAGTATAGATAATTATAGATAAGTTAAGCTCCTTGTAAAGGCGCCAGACGGAAGTATGAGGAATACCTTGCTGGAGGGAAGCCATTAGAGTTGACTTCTGGGGGCTTCTGGATACCGCAGCGCTCAATGCAGCTTTCTGCTCGTCACTTGTGGTAGACTTTGGACGACTCGGCCTCAGCAGTTCCGCTACACTGAAAGTGTCCTCGAATCGGGAAATAATTTCAGCCATCGTCTTGCGAGTAGGAGGTATTGAGTCGAAATGATTTTTCCACTGGCGTGAGACTTCGGCATAATTTCCGTATTTATAGTAAAGTTTTACAACACAGATTTTTTCAGCCAGAGATCGTCGTGGGGAATCCATAATATAAACAGTATATATTTATAATAACCTGAAATATTAAAAACAGCGATAAACAACCATTGCGAAATATTACGCCAGAAGATATTGATAGACAATGTGTGGGTAGTTACTTCTGAAACACCCTGTATAATGTGAACCACAGGATAACAATATGTATAATTATAAAAGATTACAAAATATACTATATATTTTATCTTCTGTGTGCGACATTATATACATGTATGTTGTACATTATATACTGTTAACTTCCCGATATGTGTTAACACGATATATTATAAAGCATTACATACATATGTTATATATGTCTTGTAAAATATTAAACTTGCGTCCTTTGGAGAAAAAACAAATTATATAAGCATTACCGAATGGCATTTTCATAAGGCATTACATACATATATATATCCTGTAAGAAACATTAAACTTGTGTTCCTTAGGGTAAAATGCTAAATTATAGATATACGGTTTATATTATAAGGCATTAACATGCATATGTTACATATGTCCCATATGCCATATTTCCCATATCCGCGCCCAGACTGAGAAATACCATTGAACCATATGGTGTACACGAACCAGCCATTATTTGTAGATATTACTCATACAAGGTGTCTTTTACACCACCAACTACCCCAGAATTGTGTACGGCGTCAGGGTTCACTTGTTCCAATTCTGTTAACGGTGCAGGGAACTTTTTGAAATACTCTGTTGTTTTTCCTGCAAGGAGCCTGTTATATCACAGCTGTCTGTTTATACACTTTTTATGGATCAATCATACAGAATTAATTTGAAAAATACCAGTCAATGACCTTAGAAACAGGATCTCAAGTTTCCACTCAGCTATTTTGTTGGCCTTTCAGACTGCCTTTTAAACGATGGTATGTTGAAGTGATACAGCACATTGCATATTTGTTTCGCTACCATCATTTGCGGTTTGAGAATGGTACATACCAGCTTACCTATGCTACATCAAATCTCTAAAACGAAAAGACAACTCTTCCTCATGAAGGGCAGAGAATAACGTAAAACCTCCATATATGATCTATATTCTAAGAGCAACACTTTCCATGTTTCAGAATAGTATTGCATGGTACATGTCCCTTTCAAGATAAAATGATACATCACACACTTTAAGCAGTCATATGGTTGATGAGATTTAGAGAACTTTTCCAGAATTTGGGTTTTAAGTATTTACTATAAACATTAACTCGTGAAACACACCATATATAGTGCATCAGACACCGAGTGTCAGGGCTGTAGTGTTGGACAGAATGTTGTTGGAGAGAGGATATGCAACTGGATTTTTCAGGATAGGAGTAGGGCAATACAAAAGTCCAGCATGTGCCAAATAAGCCATCTTTTCCAAATGACACTGAAAGTTGCAGACTCCTACCAGCTTCTAAGAGTTGCACAAGAAATTACAAACAACAACCAAATCACATCAATGACCATTAAACTGCCTAAGAATCTACCACAAAAGACCAAGTGAACGTAGAAAATCAAACGATACGCTACACTTGTTAACGCTTTAGCCACATACAATCCAGCAATTAAAGAAATTGTCCAAAATTCAAATAAAGAATATTATGGTTATGTTCTTTTAGAAAAGTTTTATCTTTTTAAATCAAGTGCATATGATATTTTTAGCTATTGTCACATATAATGTTTAGCATTGATGATCAAGATCCACATTTTGTTTTTTATTTTGGGTAGTTCATTAAAATATTTTAATTGGATGTATGGCTTACTAATCGACAATATAATGATGTGCTTATATAAAGTAGCAATTAATCAATTTTATTTAATGATGATGTAGTCGTTTGAAGCAGATGGTGATGTTTATGATGAATGACTGCCGTTTTATTAAATAATCAACAAGATATTTTTGAAGTTTAGAATTAGCTGCAAGTAAATACAATTTTCCAACGTTTAACAGATCAGAAGATAGTTGATGAACCAAGAAACGAATTAGAATAGTGCCAACAGGTTTATGCTTTGGATGATGGTTACAATTCAATCCAGTTTTGAAACGTATAATGATAAAAACTTGGAACTCCAGATTGGCAACAAGAAGCCATTATTGAAGCTCGCATTTTGGAATTGATTGTTTATGATTTATTGTCACAAACTTCTTTATGTTGAATGTCTTGTTATTTATTTTGATAAATTTCACTTGCCTTTGTCATTGGCTTGATTATTGGTTGTAGGCGTTTGTTAGTCAATTTACTCGCGAATCATATGGTCCACTGGTCGAAGCCAGCAACCAATTGATAAAGAATTATGGGATTGCTCAAAATATTATCATGTTATTTAACGGATAATGCTGTTGAAACAAATATGATTCAAGTTATACAAGTCGACTTAATGAGCGCTTTGAATACACGATTGGTTAGAGTTACCATCATTTGATAGGACTTATTATTCAATCAAACGTGATCTTTATGATTGAACATTTGTTTATTCATTGAGAAACTGTTAAAATGGCTATTTGTGTTATAACTAGAAGTGTAGCTTTGTTTATGTTGCCAAACAACCTATGATCAAATGCTAAAGGACATATTTGTGTATCATGGACTGTTGTCAAACAGTCTGTCAAATACCAAGCACAAGCACCAAAAAGCAGTTATGATTGAGTTGAACCACTAGTTGTGATATTTGGAAACTTGATTTATTGATTTCACAATGATTTTTGTACCGTATGTCTGTGAATGATTTTGCCTATTGTTTTGGACACACAATATATTTATGCTGTGACAACTGACAAAAGTCCCAGAGCCCATGGGATCAGCAATAACTCGTTGAAAGCTGTTGGTAGAGGAAAAAAAAAACCTGTGACCACAAACTGAAGCTGCTTTCTATGATCCGTTTTTGTGATGTTTGCATACTCCTTTGTTTTTAGCGCATTCAGCTGTCAGACTGCTTATTCATCCTCAACTCAGCAGCAACATTGCAGCTGTTGTGATTGTCGTATTTCCATGTCAGAGTTCTGTTATAGTTCAGCATTCATGTCACAGGGAACTATGATTAAATGACCATGTGACTTTTTGCTTTGGTCTTATGTGATTGCTGATATTTGTATGATGTTTGTTGAATTAGTCTTGGGCTGAATTCATTTTACTGCAACACAGAGACTGCCCGCTGTTAAGATAGGACTTACGTAAGCACACACATTGTGTGAATGCCTCTGATGTTGTATTCCATCACAAAGTGGGGATTTATAGTGTTTTCCAAATATGGGGTTGTATTCAGAATTTAAACTACTCTTTAGTGACTTCCATTCTGTAAAGAAATCTATCAGCTTGATGTTACTGTTTTGCTGTTATGCAACTTTCCAGCAACATACACCAAATACGTTCTAGTCAAGGCACCTCATTTTAGAAGCTACAACAAGCCACTGAGCACAATCATTCAGGTTTGTTTAAGAAACTGAAAGTGGTGCCGATCATGTTGACTATGGAGTCTTAATTTCTGCATAGTTTGTTTGGGTTCCTTTGTTACCAAGCTATCATGTTAATTTACTGTTAGGTTTAATTTTTAGTAGTTCAATTTGTTAGGCGTTCATCAAGTTGCAGAAGGCGAATACATCGAGAAGCGTTAGCTATTCAAGGTCGATGATTGGTCAGAACGTTTATATGGCTTTTACTGGATGTTAGAATTTGCGATTATTCGCTTTATTGATACGTATGTTTTACCATCAAAATCCTATTTGCTATTTTGAAAATCGGTGATGAATGTTTGAAGTTATTTGTAACGATTGCTGCCTTACAACAAGCTCCTGTTACAGCAATTGTATTTTTGTTTGCTAATTCATAGAGATTACCAATTTTTGCGAATGAAAATTAGCCGCATTTTTCCATTCTTGTATTGTTTTGTTAGCCATGAAGCTAAGTCTTAGGAGTGATTGTTTGTGTATCAGTATTGATGTTAAATTGTTATTATAAATAATAGAGTTAGTCATTTCAGCATTAGAACATATTTATGGCAAATTTCAAATCCTAAAACTCCGTTTGAAACACAAGTTGTAATTTTTGGTACTCGTTTCTGATTTTGCCAATTTTCCGTTATCGAAAAACCGATGAAATTTCCGCATTTCTTTCGTAACAACGGTTTGCGCTTCGCTATCGGCTCTTACAAAATAGGATAGTCGATGGACGCAGGTTGAGTTTACTCGCACACTAATATATTCTCGTGGCAAGTGTTACAGACGATGAACATCTCGAACACAACGCATTCGCACGTCTGAGAAAATATGGACTCAAACTTAGACGAGTCAAATACAAATTCTTCAAGCCGCCAGTGGAATTTGTCGGTGTCGAAGTATTTGCGATGAAATTCGCCCACTGGTATGCATTATTGAAGCGATCAGTCGATTTTCGTAACCAACAACGCTCAGTGAGTAGCGGCGATTCATCAATCTGTGCGGTTTTATCACAGATTCACAGAAGGCTATTCTCGAATCACCGCACCGCTCACCGACTTGACGAAAATGGCGAAATCCAACAGAGCTTCGAAAGCATGAAAGTCAGTGACAATCGAATGGTCCGATGATGGCGAATCTTCGTTCCGCCTCTAAAGCAGGAGATCGTCAAGCGTCTGATGCTCGCTTATTTGCAACGTGATGCTCATATCGTCCTGCCAACTGATGCATCAAACAAACCCACTGGTGCAGTTTTGCATACGATTCTAAATGAGGAGGTTCGCCCAATCGCTTTCTCCTTCGAAAGTTCAACGACAGCGAACGAAAAAGTAAACGTTTTATGTTGCAGGCAAAACTGCTAGCAATTTTTCTCAGCCTCAAACATTTCACTGGCTCTCAAGTGATCAAATGACCCTATACACAGACGACAGACCATAAGCCGCCGATCTATATGTTGAACATGAAGAATACAAGCCATCAATAGTGCCGATGGTTGTCGTATATATCGCAAATTCGATATTACGACTCGACACGTCTCTGGTACCGAAAACATCTTTCGTCTTACGCGAACAACACTTGTTGCAGTTTGAACTACACCAAAGATCGAAGAAATCGCAGATGGTCAATTCGAAGGTCAACATCTACAAACATTCTTGAAACCACATTGCTGCCGATCCGACGATCGCGTATCAACGGTGAGCGAAACTGGTACGACGATCGTATGTCAATTGTAGAACAAACCTGGTGCGACGACAAGGATCGTCAATTCCTGCCGGCAACGTTTCAACGACGGTATTTGTCTCGTTCCACAGCCTCTGACATGCAGGCTATCGCCCGACGGTTATGATTAGTTAATCGTATGTGTGATCGGGTATGACAAAAGACATTCGAAAAATGGGCAAAACTTACGTTTATTGCCAAGCCGCGAAAATCAACCGCCATACTATGACGCCAGTCCAGCCGATACTGATGAAACAAAGGTTTCATAAGATTCATATCAACATCGTTAGACCACTATCGCCGAGCGATGGCAAGCGATATTTCGCCACGATGATCGATCGGAATTCTTGATAGCCAAAATTGAAAGCTGGGATTTCAGTATCTACAGTCGCCGACGCATTCTTCAGCGTATAGATATGCCGCCTTGGAGTTTCTTTAAATCATCGATCGCCACCGACTGCTGAGAACAATTCGAACCTGCCTTACGGGACGATGTAATGACAAAGTTAGACATCAAACGACAACGTACACCAGCGTATTACCCGCAGTCCAATGTGGCTATCGCACGTTTCCACCGCACGCTGAAGAATGCTCTACGCGCACGATACGCAGGTCGGCAATGGAACCGTAACGTCTCGTTTGTTCTTCTAGGCATTTTGAGCACCGTCAGAGACTCTGGATTCTCTCCGACACAGCTCACGTTGTATGATCGGATATCTAACAAGATCACTTCTGGACTACGGTAAAGAGTTACGATCAACGACTTTCGCTCAAAATGACGACGTTTTGCGACAAAACATCGACGCTATGACAGTGCGGGATCGAAACCGTATGCCTTCAATGACGCACATTCCACACGATTTGGCAAAGGCAAATTTCGTTTTAAACCGGAACGAAACAGCGCTCAGCAGCCTCGAACATCGTTACAAAAGGCCATACGACGTGAACAGGCTAGCATCGAAAACCGTTTTCATCAACAACTCTGGTGGCGAAGATATAGTTTCGCCCGACCGCGTGAAGCCTGCGGTCACCTGGTCACAAGACGATACAAGTAGTATTCGCGATGATTTCCACACGATATCGCACGAACCGATGCGCTGGAATCAATAAGCTGGGTGCATTTTTTGTTATTCTTAGTGACCTGCACTCAAAATTACTCCAACAGACACACCGCTCGAGAGCAAGCATCTACATCTCGACGATGTTACAATCAAATTCTTCGGTATTAGTTGATTTGCCGTGATCAAACGCAGTCACATTCGACAATACAATGCGACCGACGACGGTGGTACCAAACATCTGGGCTTACGACACCAAATTATTGAAGCTAACCTTTGGCTGCATTGACCGGCTGCAGAAATGCATCAATCAGCACCAACACGGAACCATACCATGCAGCCTCAATTATCTACAGCTCCACTAGAAAAGCTCCACTGGTTCTTCATCGACGCGACCACCTATATGCTGCGATACGCTGCGATTCGCTGTCCATGCAATTAGAAAATCCGAGTGGGCCCTTCTGATGTGGGTTTTTGTAACAGCACGAAGCTGTTTTGCATATTTCGGTTTTTCTTTGAGGAGGCTTTTTGAACGCCGGTATCACTTTGAAGTCTGCTTTTTTAAAAAAATGCGTAGGCCTGAATTTGTATGTCGGCGAACAATCGCTATATAAGCTTAGAATTTTCTGAGGTAGAATCCCAGTTGGATTTGTCGCTCGTACAATCTCGTCATGCCGTTACTTATTGTTATTTTCGTTTATTGTTATTTGTTGATAAAGATTTCATTGGTGTTTTTCATTACCCGACAAAGTAAGAGCAACGGATCTTACAATAGAACATCCGTACTCTAATATAAGTACACAGTTTGCCGATGCTCACTTTAGTTACCTAGTAAATTGTGTTATCCACATTATAGGCAGATTACTCAAGATATCTTGCTACACATGCTTTCAATGTCTACAACATTTAATTTATATTTAAGTTTCCACATTATTTAACACATATAAATTGCCACATTATGCATGATTCAGAGAATTAATCGCACGAACCGCATACCGTAAGCTACTGGAGCGACCTTGTCGTAAGCAAAACACTACCAGTCGCGGTATTAACCTCAATAGCGCAAGCTAGAAGTATTGCAACAATAATATATACTTATATTTTACACCAAATCAAATCCATCGAATTAAATTGTTTATCCAGCTATATGTGTGTCATCTAGATCAAAGCCAACGTATTTCCGATCAAAAGATTGCTCAATGATGATGATAGTCATTTACAGATATGCTTTACTTAGATTTGGCCGCGTTTTGGTATACTGAATTTGCTCGGCTTCCGCCGTGCTAGAGTTAATAAGGTTCGGCACTATTTAAAAAAACCTGCAAATAATTTTATTATTCAAAGTTTGTGTTCTGCAGACGTTTGGTACGCTTTGCTCGTAGCATTATGTGTTTTCTATGAAATATTAAACAGCGTGTATTTTGTTAATATGAGACTGACATTTTGGTACGGTATTTTGAGAAAGTTTGATATTCTTGAATCTTGAGAATATTTTGTCTTAAGAATTTGGAAAATTGATGCAGGCGGGCATTCGCTCTTGTTTGACAGCGATTTATTTTTTAGCAATTATATCCTTTATTGATATTTTGAATCTGTGTTAACGTGGACTCTGGGCGGCGTAGTATAAATAGGTATGATTCAGGGCACGATCAGATTGGCATTTGTTTCCGTATAAGTTTCCAGCCTACTTTTTATTCTTTATGTGTTTTATTCTTTTCGTAGATACCCTAGACGTAGTTAGTCAATAATCATTTTAAACATACGTTTTCATTGAACCACAATATCGTTTGGTAACTATTGTCACAAATATGTACAGACGCTAACAATTCCCAATACACGTGACGTATGCCGTGACGAACAGTTAACTCGAAGTGGACTACGTCGACGCTGAACAACAACCCATAGATCGGTGCGTCTCTTGTCGCCATTGCGATAAACACTTCAGCTGACAGAAAGACTTTACATACTACGTCAAATTCCATCATTTGTCCCACCATCGGAGTTGATTCATGCCTTGTGTGGTTCAACCAAAAACTGTTGCAATTTCACCGACAACCCCAGTAGAAGCATCAAAAACGAGTGCTGCAAAAACAGTTGAATGAGTTGCAACGAAAAAATATTGCGCACTACAAAACATCATCATAGACCAAAATCGTACTGATTGCCAAATCACTGTATGGGTCAACAATGAAGAAACATGACATCTGATCTCGTCAATATAATGACCGCAAAAGCAAGAAAATAAAACAACGGCATATCAATGATGCACCAATTAGTTTCTTGCCAAAACTCACAACCTATGTGCATACTCGAGCCCGCGGCTACGAAAAAATATTGCGCACTACAAAACATCATCATAGACCAAAATCGTACTGATTTGCTAAATTACTGTACTCGGTCAGAATTGTAAGAAACATGACATCCTAATCTTGTCAAATAGATAATGACCGCAAAAGCAAGAAAATAAAACAACGGCATATCAATGATGCACCAATTAGTTTCTTGCCAAAACTCACAACCTATGTGCATACTCGAGCCCGCGGCTACGAAAAAATATTGCTCACTACAAAACATCATCATAGACCAAAATCGTACTGATTGCCAAATCACTGTATGGGTCAACAATGAAGAAACATGACATCTGATCTCGTCAATATAATGACCGCAAAAGCAAGAAAATAAAACAACGGCATATCAATGATGCACCAATTAGTTTCTTGCCAAAACTCACAACCTATGTGCATACTCGAGTCAACTCACAACCTATGTGCATACTCGAGCCCGCGGCTCACAACAATCTGTTTTTCGATGGTTTTATTATCATTTTTGTTGCTGTGTTTATTACATATTCCTTGCTGAAACATGGTTAAACAGAGAACTGCATACATAAATTGCATACTGTAAGCTATTGAAGTGACCATGTCGTGCAATCAAGCTATTGTCATAATATTATGATATAAAGTGCATTGTGCTTTCAATAGCAGAAGCTTGGAATATTGCTGCTACAATGATATTGTAGTCTTTTGCACAGCAGTAGACCCATCGAATTATTGCAACGTCAAATGTGATTTAGATTCTCAAACATAACTGGCAGAAAAGCTGCTGTTGCAGATACGCCGGATCAAAAACAGTACAAAGAAACAACTGCATAAGCTGCGTACTTACAACAATAAACACTACAACTATTACATGCGACAAACAATAGATTTTCGAGTTTTGTACAGGCTGTGCGCTAAAATTTTGCTTTCGAGTTTGCAATGTTTTACATTAAAATTATAATGAACCTAGGTTAAAATCGAATTTTCCCATAAAACATGGATGTTTTGGAACAACTATCGATACATGGCTGATGGTTAGAATTTTTATGTGAGATTGGTTTCCTCACTAGCTTACATTTTAGAAGAAGCCATTTTGGTGGCGGGGGCTCTGGTGGTGGGTATTGCTCTTCACCCAGCTATGAACATATGTATTTATCCGAATTTAGTTCTCACAACTGTGCTTCTATCTTCCACGAATAACGTAACTGTTGTTGCAATTTGGTTTTTATTTGTATTCCTCTGCACCCAGCTATGAACACTGTATTTATTGTCACAGCCGTCAGGCTGTGACATTGATTTCACCTTTTGTCAGAGTGTGCATTACAGCTTTAGTTGCACTGCACTGCACATATCTGTTATAGTCAAAGCCTTTTCAGATCCGACCGCTGGAGTCTGCATGCCAGGCAAAAATGGCATGCAGCAAACGTCTCGGATTTGTTGACTACAATTGAGATGAAAACATTTAGGAATTCCGAGAATTGATGACATCGAAAATAATATTATGAACTTTACCAGGTCTGAATTCATTCTTGCTATTTCATAGACAGCATATTCGCAAACGCTGAAGTCAAATAATTTGACATGTTTCAAAAACCATATATTATGCTGAACCGTCGTAAAGTTTATATTTGAATAACTATATGTAGTCCAGGCGCGTAAATTCTAATGTTAATAGCAATATGACTCCCGTGACATTCTTCTTTTAAGAAGAAAACTTTTTTGTTTTCAAACGAAAGGTCTTGACACATAGTATGTGTTTCCGACAGGGTAGCTTGTTCGAATTTACATCTCATAGCTGTGCTTCTATCTGCCACGGATATTAACGCAGCTATTGTTGCAATTTTATTTTTATTTGTCTTGCTATCTTATTTTGTATATATAATTGAAAGTTTCTAGCAAAAAGATAGTGTATTATATAGCACGAAGGTTTGATGTTAAAAGAGATGTAAAACTAGATGCCTGAAATATAAAGCTTTCTTATATTTGAGCTTGAACCAGAACCAGTTAAGAATATAACACGGGTCTGGTTAGGAACAAAAAAATTAGGAATTAGACATTCATGGCTATCATCGGCAAATTTCTAGATGTTGGTGGAATATTGATCATTGTATATGGTGTTATACCCTAGGTAACATGTTATGTGGCGTTTACGTTATAAAGCACCATCATGTGGAAGATTTGTCCCCCCAAGGTCTAGACCATATCATCCAGTGGCATACGGTATATAGGTATACGGTATATAGGTATACTTACACTATATAATGAAATACATAATATATATGACACACCATCAACTTAACTATAGTGGCTAAATCTAGCTATTTTTTATTACTGATGGTGTCAAGGACACTATCCATAAACACATTATATAAAGCGTGTAAATTACAGCAAGGTGTGGCTGACACCATATAAATATTATGGCGTGGTCTACACCATACTATTGTCGACACTACACTACCCACGCACACTATCTTAAAGTACTATCAGAAACACAATGGTGTCCAAGACACGATATAATTGATGGTGGCAGAGACACTTAGGGGGACAAATCTTCCGCATAGGCGTCCTTTATAACGTAAACGATGCATTAATTAATATGTTAATCTGTGTATGCTACATTGCGTATACAGTGTTATACTTTACCCTGAGGGAGAGTGGAAGAGATAACAAAACTGTCATTATTCATCCAGTAATTTGCGGTAGCAATACACAATAACTTGCTTGGGTAGAATTGATATGATCCTTATTTCATAACGCGACCCGTATTTGAAATTGAATCGAGCTTAATGGGCGGAATTAAATTTAAATATAATTTATTCTTGAAAAATGAAATCAATTATAATTAATTAAATTGATGTGCATTTTTCTAAATGTAATCAATTCCAAGTTGAGTTAATTCGAAATTCGAATTGGCCTCGGCATTTATTTTTACAACATTGATGAATACATTTTATGAAGCGCCTGTATAAAGGAAAAGACTCAAACTTATTACAAACAAAATGTCAACTTACTGCAAATGTATATACCAACTAGGTTATGCTTCAATTTTTTTTATTCCGAACATTCGCTTGTATGAATTGAACCTCAATTCAGCTACAAAATCAATAAAATATATCGAAATCCGAACTATCGAAATCTTGCTAACTTGCTAATTATCGAGATCCTCTACAACATAAAATATATCAACTATGTTTACGAAACGTAGCAGTTTGTTCACTGTTCAGCGACAACGTTTAGCATCGAATGTACCTCACGGCAATGGATAACGTTCTATAAAACGTACCACATTTTCTGTCCACCTTGGGAATCAGATAAAATTTGTCGAATAATTCGCCTCGATCACGGCGCCTTCGAACACATTCCCGAAATGTCTTTGTATGAATCTCCGATTTTGCACTGAGAACAAACGGAATCATTGAACCAGCAACGAGTGCACATACAACAAGCAATCGTTGCAGCGTTGATAATGATTTCCTTGAATTTTGACAAATAAAACGATGATATTGTAAATCCATGACTGACCCGATTCGTCCGATGAAAATATTCGGCTTTCAAAATTGTGTTAAAGTTGACTGTAAATAAATTATATAACTAAAAACTTTATATATAAATAGATAAATATGTTCAAATATTATTAGTTCTACTAAAGCTTAGATTCAGCTGATAAATAAAACCACAGTCTCCGTTACAGCATTTCATTAAAATAACCACTTATATATGTAACTATTTTATGACACCGTACTCGATAATGTTTATTAAAGTTATGTAATATTATTATAAAATATATAATTATGTATTTAGTGCTTATATTTTAATAACCAAAATTTATAAATAATAAAAGCAAATGGTATAAACTGTTATTAAAATTTAATGTTTTCGTATTCAAACAAAATTGCAGTCACTAGATTTAGTTATTTATACCCTGAAAAAGGAATCAAAATATATGTCACCGTTATTAGAATTATATGACCTCAAGAGAAAACTAGACAAAAATCTGCAATCAATCCACTTATAACCGGAATTCGGTGCTTATCGTCATAGAAGCTCAGCTCATTTAAAAGAATGTTTATTTATCAAGATATATGTTACCGTTATTAGAATTATATGACCTCAAGAGAAAATTAGACAAAATGTGCAATCAATCCACTTATAACCGGAATTCGGTGCTTATCGTCACCGAAGCTCAGCTCCTTTAAAAGAATGTTTATTTATCAAGATATATGTTACCGTTATTAGAATTATATGACCTCAAGAGAAAATTAGACAAAATGTGCAATCAATCCACTTATAACCGGAATTCGGTGCTTATCGTCATAGAAGCTCAGCTCATTTAAAAGAATGTTTATTGCGCATTTTAGAGCGGCTGTCACGGGACTTATTCTAAGGTTTAGCATAAGATTCATATAAGGACTTTAGGGCTAAGGTTTTGTATATATTGAGCATGGAACCGGTATATACTTGCGTCACTCACCTTGACTTAGGCTCTTCTCTTAGAGTTGAGATTAAGAAGCCGTAGAAATGTATGGACCGGACGAATGCACCAGAGTTAATTTATGACATTACGTTGTGTATCTCAAGAGTCGTTTGGTACGAACCACGGATTATATTGCTTGATGTGTACTTGATATTTTACTGGAGACTAAAATTCATCTGTCAAATCTCTCACATAAAATACTTTCAACATTTGACATCTGAATATGTTGGGTCACCGCTGTGGTCGCGTGTTCATTGAACTAAAAAGTAACAAACGCATAAAACAAGGGTTTTTAGCGAAACAACAGTGTCGATGCACCAACACTTTGTGAACAACATTTTGATACAGGTGGATGATGGCGGCTACGCCTTAGGAGCTAAGCTCAATTAAAATCAATGTGAACAATAGAGTTGGACAAGCGCAAGTTTAAATATTGTTAATTTTCGTACTAACATTTTTATTAAATATCTTTTTACAAGATGTGGTTGACACTGATATTTATTTGGTGGCAATCTATACAAACTAGATGTGATTAAGATTTTCGAGTTCGGGCATTTCACCTATTATTAAAGAGTGAGAAAAAGTCTGGTTTTCAAGTTATGGATCGGCTTGGTTCTTCTTGAACCACGTCAAGCTTGGCTGGGCTTGGCTCTCAATTGAAATAGACTTTGTTCGACTCTTTATAAACTGTGCGCGGGTGTTCAATCCACGCACGACTAGGATCTAAAACGCTATTGACACTTTTGAATTTTGATGCAATATGAAGGCGAAGTTACATTTGCGCTTATAGTATGCTTTAAGTTAATGTATGGTCTCATTATGTTCACTAAAACAGAACTGTAATGTTTGGAAGTAAAGCTTTAGGTTCCGATAAAGTCTAATGCTAACAACCTTTTGTAGGCAACTATTGTTTAATACAATTGTACTGGAAAGATGCTTAATACAACTGCCATATCGAACAATTAATCTTATATATCTGGCGAAAAAAGAATTTTAATTTTCGATTAATTATTTCAATATTGCAAACTTTATTTAGCTCAAACTTTCATATATCGTATTAAGTTAAATATATAAATTAACGATGAATCCTTTTATTAAAGTGAAATATTTACTACACATCAAATCGAATTAGAAATAGAATGGACGAGATGTATGTATTCCATGATTTTACGGAGAAGTGAGGCTTCCGTTTGATTATTTTTCTCACATTATCACATTTCTTCGCTGATTCACTGCTTCAAGCGTTGATTTGCCTGTTTACATTTACGCTGTTTACAAAAGTTACAAAAAATTATTTCGTGATTCCTCAACACGTTTTTTCTTACTGATGGTGTATTTCTTTCCAGGCTCTGATGTGTAGCCAGTTGCTTTAAGTATTTTGCCACCCTTTAGCTACGTTAATATGAACTATTAATTTTGCTTCTGATTGTCAATTGTACAATAATTACCTCTATGACAATTGTTTTATACTAGCACAAATATACTAAATCTTGAAAAATAGCACTAACCCACTGTTGTGACTTTTGGATGACGTGGCTTGTCAATATTGCATTCACAAAAATCGTACCTGATGTCCATACCAAAAACTTCATCTATTATAAGTATATAATAGGATGACGTGATCTCTTTGGCTTGTCAATATTGCATTCACAAAAATCGTACCTGATGTCCATACCAAAAACTTCATCTATTATAAGTAATAGCATGACGTGATCTCTTTGGCTTGTCAATTTTGCATTCACAATAATCGTACCTGATGTCCATACCAAAAACTTCGTCTATTATAAGTAATAACATGACGTGATCTCTTTGGCTTGTCAATATTGCATTCACAAAAATCGTACCTGATGTCCATACCAAAAACTTCATCTATTATAAGTAATAGCATGACGTGATCTCTTTGGCTTGTCAATATTGCATTCACAAAAATCGTACGTGATGTCCATACCAAAAACTTCATCTATTATAAGTAATAGCATGACGTGATCTCTTTGGCTTGTCAATATTGCACTCACAATAAGCGTACCTGATGTCCATACCAAAAACTTCATCTATTTTAAGTAATAGCATGACGTGATCTCTTTGGCTTGTCTATATTGCATTCACAATAATCGTACCTGATGTCCATACCAAAAACTTCGTCTATTATAAGTAATAGCATGACGTGATCTCTTTGATTTGGTGTGGCTCGGTCGATCTAACAAGATGACGTGGTGGTTAAATCAATGGTGTCGCATTAAATTTTAGCGGCGGGATACATATGCAATGTGGGGATAAACACTGAAGACTCATTTAATAGTTACAATTTGAAAAAAATATTGCAGGTGTAAACTCGAGGCACACGGCCTGGAGTTAACTTCAGAAATATTAAATATAGAATTGTGTCCGAAAAAATGCAACGCTGGTTATTTCGCAAATATCATCATACATTCAGCGAAAAATATGACGTAGGATATATCTTACGCTGCGCTTTCATCTAGATAGTTGTTAATTATTAATTTCAAACAAGGACAAAAAAACTTACCTTAGCCAGAAAAGAAACGATACCGCTGTGAGTTTAACAAGTATTAACTGGCTGTTGCTCTGTCTTGTTTTAAAGCGTAAATTTAGTATAATTAGAGAAACTAACTCTTACGAATTTGTATAAGATAAGACTCTTGTTTGTGTTTTTACCTACGAATAGTATATATACCTTACAGCGATTAAAATTTATAACAAACGCCTACAACATTAGCATGTAAGCGCAATATTTATTGTGAAATATATGTTTTGTCTGCAAACATCAACGTTTATCATGTTTTTTTGAGGTCGTAGATATATTAAAACAAAATTTATTATTGCATATTACATCGAAGTCAAATGGAGAGGCGTAACGATAGTGAAATTTAAAGTGAAGATACGGAGGTTAGTATCACCAAGTGTGCATTAGGGAAGAGTATGACACAGTGGCTCCGCCACAGGGGGGAAGGGGGGACATGTCCCCTCCTGAAATTTCGCTGGGAGGACAGTTCCCTACAACTTTCACTATGTAAAGAAAAGCAGCCAAATTGACTATCCACGAACAGTTGTTGCACTTATTTCCGCTTTTTCCTTCCCAGCGTAATACACAATACTTTCAGTGTCCACGAGTAATATGCTGTATTTTTGACGTTTGTGTATTTTTGTGTTATTGTTTAGCTTATATTTTTGTGGTGTATTCATGTTTGTGGTGTATTTAGTATTCATAGTCATAAATCTATCGCCTCATAAATATACGTGTACACAGAGTTAGGTATAGGGTCGGTCCACTAATGGAGTAGAGCGGGGCGGGTTGGATTGACCGACCCATGGGGGCGGGTTTGGTCTGCTCATGAAATATATTGCAACTAAGTTTTAGGTTCCATCAAAATAATCCTGACCAACATTCCTCCCAATGGTGATACAGCACTGGGGCGGCGGGGGGGGGGGGGCCCCGCCCCGACCAGAGTATCGACATACTGTACAAACGTGAAACATACGGAAAAAATTGAAAAATATGTTGTTAGATAGTCGTCCAAAAAATTTCAGCATCAAACTGCCTGGCACCCGTCTAAAAAATTTTGCAGAAATATCTGTCAGAAATACCTGGATCCACCACTGATTCCTCCATTTTATCGTAATTATGTGTCACATACCTGTTAATTAAGAGCTCAGACAAATTGTCATTGACCGTTCAGTCAGTAGTCAGTAGGAATATAATATTTCTACTGAATACGTGCACGAATCATCGTCAAAGTGAGAACGTAATTCTGCGGTTTAAATTTGGAAATATAAAATTGCACTTAGTGCCATATACATTTTGGCCACGCTTAAATACAGACCTAAATGAGTAATGGATTACACAAAAAAACAAATATGAACCTCTCAGAGCATTCGTATGTACCAAACAACATATTCTCACTTTACTCCTACTGAATAAACATCTAACATCACACATCCTCGGGTGTCGATGTCGTAAGGAATAACCGGGTTCGGTCTTCGGGATCCCTCTAAGGGATCAGCTGTGGGTTTGGGGGAGGACGGCATAGGCAGGGCGTTCAGTCGGTCTGTCACAGGGGTCGGTGCTCAGCGCCAAAAGGATCGGGTTTGGGGCGCAGGGGAGTTGGGAGCCTCAGGGATCCCATATGAGCATGTATGACTAACCTAATTTTGCCATTTGTTAGCATTGTTTGAAATTTTTATATACAAAGTGTATTCGTTAGTTTTGCCGTATAGACATAGTATTATACCTGACATAAACTTAGAGACCCAAATAAATTTTGTCAGTGTTTACATCAAAAGCCATAGTTATACAGTTATACGTCGTGACTGCAACAAACTATGTCGCTTACATGCAATCACATATTAGCCGTGTTTGATGACGTGGGCGTTTTCAACCTGACCCCACCCCAGTTTCTGGGTAGGGGATAGCTCGGACCCCCCAATTTCTGGGGGGGATCGGTTCATAAGCAGCTGCTGATAAACCGACGTCATCAAACACGGGCTAACATATGAGTGCAGGGAAGTGTCATACTTTTCCCTAATGCACTCTTGGTATCACGGACGGTTCATGTATAATTATTAAGCGTTTGTAAACTAATGCGAAAACTAGTTTATTGAAAACAGGCGACAATAATAGTAAACGCTGAATAATGAAGCGTTTGATGACAAAACTAACTGACTGAATGCCTCTAAATCAAGAGTTTATATAGTCGGTAAGATCGTTCTCGAATCTTCTGATTACTCTGCTGTTCAGTTGTGATTGGTCCACGTCAGCATAACAATTCATGTCACGACGTGTTCGAAGAATGTTCATTTGAAGAACGTTCATCTGTAGAATGTTCGTCTACTCGTAAGTTGTTTTGGAGCAGCTTGCAGATCTCCCCTCCTAAAAAGCGGAGCGCGGACCTGAACTTGCACGTAGTGAGCAAATCGCACTGTCTTCTTTGCCGGGATCATGGAATCCGATGTATCCGCGACGTGTCGATGAGCGAGATCCAGTGCGTGGAGCAGATCACGACGTTTGATCGGGTGTCTTGCTTGGTTGAGGGACTGCACGGAAGAACGAGGAACATAGGCTAATCGATTCGTTCCGAAGAACTTGACTGCGACGGAGTCTGGTCGTCTTCGATGATTTGCCAGCTCGGTACCGTCCGGAGTGATGATCAGTGCAGGCCAGGCCGGCCAATTCGGGAGCTTTGCTAGGACGACGTCACCGATCGCATGGCGTTGCTCGGGGTTGCTGTCGGTGGGCGTCACGACGGTAGGTGCAGAATCCACCTCGGCATCTTGGAGCAATGCTGGCTTGACGCGGTCCAGACTGACAGTGTCATCGGCGTTCCCAATCCTGAGGACCATGGTCTTGTCATCGCGAGCTTTGACTTCGAAAGGTCCGCGATAGCGCGGTTGAAGCGCACCCTTGACCGTATCGTCACGGAGCCACACATGTCGAGCCGTGCGGAGGTCTGATGGAACAAACCATGGTGCTGAATGGAGACGTTCCGGAGCATTGAGTCGGCTGATCGTGGCCTCAAGATTACGAACCAGGTCGGAAGCATTGGTATCGACAGGCGTTGTTGTGGGGAAGAAGTAGGACATCGGTAGGTCGACGTTGGCACCCAGCACCATCTGGCAGGGGGTGAAACCTTTATCGTTGAGGGCCGTACGGATGCCCAACAGCACCAGCGGGAGGGTCTGCATCCAGGAGCGACTGCTGCAGTGTGCCCGTAGTCCCGTTTTGAGCGTTCGATGGAACCGTTCCACGGCGCCGTTGCATGCCGGGTGGTATGCAGTGGTGCGCCGGCGCTCGATACCCAACTGTTCCATGAGAGCGGACCAGAGTGCCGACTCAAATTGTGCGCCACGGTCGGAAATGATGACGTGTGGAACCCCGAAACGACTGATCCAACCCGAGACGAGCGCTGAGGCGATTGATTCGGTAGTAACGTCCGGCACCGGAACAGCTTCTGGCCATCGAGTGAATCGGTCGATCACCGTGACGAGGTATCGATTGCCCAGGGAAGGTGGGAATGGCCCAACAATATCGATGTGAATTGTATGGAATCGACTTGGCGACGGAATCGTGCTGACTGGCGTCTTTGTATGACGCCCGACCTTGTTGCGCTGGCAGTCGAGGCACTCGCGACACCACTGTTTGACGTCCCGGTTCATCCCAGGCCATATGTAGCTGGAAGCTATTTGATAGAGGGTCGCTCGTGAGCCCGCATGGCTGAGGTTGTGTGTGGCATTGAAGATTTTCCGCCGCAGATCAGCCGGGACGTAGGGTCGGAGTTGCGGCTTTGACGCGTCACAATGGATTGTCCCGCCGTTGACTGTCAATTGCTTCACGGGTATATCAGTAACCTCTACAAATCGCATGAGGTCGGCATCAGCGGCTTGTGCTGCTGCCAGCTCGTCGTCGAAGGTGGCGGTGATTGCACAGACTGGCCTGGAAAGGGCATCGGCCACGACGTTGTCGGCTCCGGCGACATGCTCGATGTTGCAGCCAAACTCCGAGATAAAGGACAGCCATCGAGATTGTTGTGCAGAGGGATTTGCCATCGCTAGGGCATTCACCAGCGGTTTGTGGTCGGTGTGGACGGAGAACTCGGACCCATGGAGCCACGAGAAGTGCTTGAGGGCCTTGTAGATAGCCATCAACTCCCGGTCGAAGGCAGACTTGCGTGATTCGAGGGAGGTTAGCTTCTCCGAGTAAAAGGCAAGAGGTTCCGTCACGCCATTGACCACTTGATTGAGAACTGCCCCGACGGCGACCCCAGAAGCGTCGGTGACCAGTTGGAGATGCCCTGACGGGTTGGGAAATGACAGCTTCACGGATTTGGCCACCGCCGACTTGAGGGAATCGAATGCCTGGCGGTTGTCGTCGGACCAGGCTAGACTGAAGTTGCCTTTCCCGGCCACACCTTGTAACATGTCCGTCAAGGGAGCGGCGATGTTTGAGAACCCCGGGACGAAGCGATGATAGAATCCAGCCATACCGAGGAAACGTCGGAGGGCCTTTGTTGTCCCTGGCAGTTGGAAATCAACGATCGCCTGAACCTTGGACGGTATTGGACGGACGCCGG
>JASANE010017339.1:0-16822 GCA_030248225.1 Trileptium ribeirensis
CTATATAGTCTATGCTCAGAGCCGCCGTTAGTACCCCCTACCCCCCTAGAGGGGCCCTCGCCCCTTGCAGGGGCCTCGCGCCTTACAGGGGACTCATCTCATGGCCTCTGGGTGGCGTTGAAAAGGTGAAAAAGTTGGGAGCCGCAGCACAACCTTAAGCACCTTTCGCAAAGTAAATGTACACGATATACAAAGGTAACCTCAGAGTTTAGAAGCCTAATCGTGGTTCAAAGTTAGGGTTTTTACTGGGCGCCTGTTTTACGGACATACACGAAAATTTATTTAGGTCAGCGTCTATGCAACTAATGTATAGCATTTGATATGAAATAAACTAGTAGAAGCCTTGAGGCCCCTGGTTATATTCCGGTGTTATCTACGTAATAAGTCTTGACGGTTGAAATAAATATTAGTATTAGTAATTTTGTTATAATTTTGGCATAATAATATTAAATTTTGATATATGAAATATGTGTTCGTGAAATGAGTCAACGGGTATTCGAAAGTGGTGTTTCAAAGCGCAAACGTACAAAGGAGCAGGCTATAAGGATGCCCTTAAAATGTTGCAAAGACTGTTTATAAAATTATGACCATGCATACTATCTTAATTTAAAGAACAGCTCTCAAATTTAAGGGTACACGGTCTTTGCAAACTTTTAAGAGTATAATGTCTTAAGTTAAGTGTATTGGAAAGCGATTACATTAGTTAAGAAATGTGATAGGGGCCTCGCAGCCTGCTGGAGGGGGGGGGCTCGGACATCCTAGCGGCGGCCCTGTCTATGCTAGGACCATACTAGAATATGTCTCACCAGTTTGGTCTCCCAGTTATCTCACAAACATAGATACTATTGCACGAGTACAGCGCTATTTCACTCGTCGACTTTTTAATCGATTAAAATTGGACGATCTTTCGTAAAAGGATCGACTTCTAGAGCTAAAACTAGAACCCTTAGAACTTAGGCGCTTACGTAACGATCTGATCATGATTTTCAAATGCATAAATGGCGAAACTGATACATGCAAAAACCTTTTTACGCTATCAACAAACACCTCTACTAGAAGCCACTCTAGAAAGCTATTACTTCAGAAATTTCGTACAAATTATTTAAGACAGAGCTTTAGCTACAGAGCTATCCATTTATGGAACAATCTTCCTGAAATGGTTGAAAAAGCACCTTTAATTCGAGCTCAAAATGCAAAATTGTTTAAACGACTCCTATCGAAAGTTGATCTTGACAATTTTCTCCAGTTTGACCGTAACCTTTTATTCAATTTAACAATTATTTCTCTTTTTTGTCAGTTGTAAGCGGTTTTGCTCCCTTACTGGCGTAACTGTTTATTATACCTGATGTCGCTTTATCCTTCTTGTATAATAAATCCTTTTTGTTGTTGTTGTATATATTTAATAACCATTATACAAACTACATCGCGGAACAACCAGAGGAATTAAGTTAAATTTGGCCATAAGGTACATGTCATTTTACGTGATATAGTTAGCTATGTATACTTTTGCTTTTCCACGCTTCAGATTTTGCAGCGGAAGATAAGAAAGTTAAAACCTCTTTCCAATGCCGAAATCATAAACAAAATTTGCGGTTTACATCAAGTGGACAATTTGAGTCAAATCCTAGTTATACAATGCAACGCAATAGAAATCTCGTATTACCATAGTTGACACCAAAAATATATATGTAGGATTATTTGGAGCCATCTTGCGAAAAGTAAATGGAATGGGGAGGTCGCCAGAAGGAGAGGTTGAACCTGTAAATCTATCCGCCCACGGCATGTTTGCCAAACAAAACCCCAAGTTTAGCCAGTTTTTGCTAAAATTGTCCGGCGCCCCCACGGGTTGCGATGGATGGTTGGGATGGGGGATGCGGAGCATTCTGGTTGGGGGGGGGGGGTAAATGTGGCTTTGGGGGTTTGACCATTGAGCTTTTAAACCCTTGCCCCTATGGAGTGATTTTTGAATCCGTGTTCAGCTTTATAGCTTAATTGCTTAAATCTTTGACCAAAAAATTTGTTTACAGTCAAAATAAATCTAAGGTTTAACCAAGCTAGAACGAGACCATCATTCGCTTTAAACGGTAAAATTTCATTATTGTTGTTAGTATAGTAATATAATGTCCTAGTCTTGCTATTCGTTCAAGGCGCCCTGTCGGGAATATTTGTCTAATGATCTCTGCGCGACGGTAGTCCTCTCAAGAAAAATACTCAGTAAGAGACAGAATTAAGTGCTCCAGCTAAAATCGGAGTCATTGGCTACGTCAAGCTTTTGTCCGGGCTCAGCCCCACAACACGCACTACTCTGCTCGTACAAAATGCCAGGATATGCCCCGTTTAGAAAGCAGGAGTGGGAAAGGCGAAATTCTTGGCCTCAAAGCCGACAAACGGGATAATTGGAGATAAACCACGAAAAAATCAACTATTTTTGGTTTTTGAGCAGGTTGAGGGCTTGAAAATCTTCGTACAATGTCCTAAAACCTCCATTGAAAGTAATACGTCGAATTAAGAGCCATGCTACCGCTGACCACACAATGGTTGCGTCAAAAGTCCGTGCCCAATTACATCATCAATGCTTTCGTCGTAAGCTAGCTCCGTCCGGACGTCTCACAGCTGAAGGTGCCAGCAGCACTCGGGCGCTGTCATATCGCTCTTTAAGACCAGTTCAGCGTATTATGATATAGCGAGGGTATAGATATCGAGGAAATGTGGAACAATTTTAAAGATTGTTGGACATCCAACGTAAATGAAGCAATCCACCCCATGCGCGGTAAGAAAACCGTCACTTGGCTGCCTACAACAACGGTACTGATAACAGATGATCTGCCTCAATACCACTACCGCAGTGTAGTATCGAAATCAATTAGGCGAAAGTGAATTGATCGGAGAATCAGGATTGATATGGAATTTGGCTACAAGAAGATTACAAATGAGTTTAACCAAGTTGCGGCTGCAATTCGTACGAAAGATCAGCTGCAGGAATGATACGTGATCTATCATTAACACCCAAGTCAAGCCAACTTAAGTACTGACAGAAGTGCTTTGATCATTTTTTGATCTAAGAAACTACACAGAGGATGTAGTTAATGATCCTGATATTTATTTAGCTATATGTTACGACATCGACGACTGAAAACACCCTCCAACATTCAACGACATCACTAGGGTTGTCAAGAGCTTCTGAAACGGGCGTGTTGCTGAGGAGGACGATCGGGCTGCTGATCGCTACAAGCACGGGCGTCGCCCAGGTTGGGCCACGGAGGTGCGTGCCCCCAGATTGGCTCGGTGCCCCATCCAGCAAGTTCGAATTTTGTGCCCCTCCAGAAAGTGTTGGTGCCCCCAGTTTGGATTTTCTGGCCACGCTCCTGGCTACAAGGTTCTCAACATCGATATGTTGCGCTATCTATAAAAACTGATGAAACACACATGGGCCTAGGGAATGATTCCGAGCAACTGGCGGACAGCTATGCTAGTACTTGTGTCAAATCAATCTGCTCAAATCACAGAGATATATCGCTCCTACATATTGTCTTTTAAAATCATGAAGTCTAAAGGTAGTCTAAAGATAGTAGCAAATCGGTCTAAACATCATGGCCGAAGTATATAAGGTCAAATTACTCGGGTTCTACCGTAAATGAAATGGCCGGCCGAAATCAGCGGCCTGAAGTCTCTTTGGCAGATCAGTTATTTGAATTATTTGAAGCTACCACGAGCATCCTGTACTGATGAAAATCCTGTTCGAGCATCCTGTTCAGGGTATATAGGTCGGAATAAATTGTGCCAATAATCTTTTTAGTTCGAAAATTATTTTTACTGTCAAATTTTTGCTCAGAAAAATCAATGCTGTTTCCTACGAATCTTTTGGACAGGAAAAACAAAAAACTTAGTAGTTTCTACCTTAACACTGTCAAGCTAACAGTGCGCGGGACGGTATATGCGACTACCACAGTAAAAAATTGATAACCCATTATCAGCTAAAGCTTTAGTGTTAGCCTTAAGCTTAGATGAGCATACCATTAAACAACCACCATTGAGCGAAAAAATTTGACACAAGACGCCAAAACAAAAAAACTTGACATGATCCATAATTTGTTTGGTCGCTTGTTGTTGCGAATGCGATTTCAGACCCTAGGCAAATGGCATGACTATAGCAATCCGATACGCAGGTTGAGAACCCACACATAGCCTAGTTATGAGTGGGAATTCAAATTTATTGACAGCAGGCTATCTAGTTATTGTCGGGTCGGGCCGGGCGGTTCAGTTCGAGTTGGGTCGGAACGTGCGGCTCAGGTAAGGTCGGGTCGGGACGTGCGGTTCAGGTCTGGTCGGATTACGGTTTCGTCTAGTCGTGTTAAGGTCTCGTAGGGTAGGTCCGATCGATTACTTTTCATACCGATGCGGCTTTTGGGATAATATCATTTTCCCAATGCAATGACTCCGTGTGCGCAACAACAGCTGCTGCTAATGTTATACGATGATCAGTCATCGTTACGATTTCGTGTGGTGTGAAAAATAAAGGAAATTGATTATATATCTTTTCTCGTGAATTGCACAATTTTATATTACGAAACTTTTGAAAACAAAGAAGTCCGTTTAGCGTTCCCATCAACCACAGTCTAATCTACATATTATATACTTTCAAAACATACTTTTCAATCAACCCGAGTAAATGTTTGTTTTTGAATATTTATTGCGATTTGTACCATAAACCTGTTGAATAAACAAAATTTACAGATGTATTGTTTTCAGTGTCGAGATTATTGTCGTCGTGTGGTCGAATCATGAGCGTACCTAGCCACCGGATCATTTGGGGATCGTGCTCTCCAGTTTTGGTTGGTGCACCTGAGATTATTGTTGTTTGGTCGAATCATGGGCGTAGCGAACCACCGGATCATTAGGGGATCGAGCTCTCCAGTTTTGGTTGGTGCCCCTGAGATTATTGTTGTTTGGTCGAATCATGGGCGTAGCGAACCACCGGATCATTAGGGGATCGAGCTCTCCAGTTTTGGTTGGTGCCCCTGAGATTATTGTTGTTTGGTCGAATCATGGGCGTAGCGAACCACCGGATCATTAGGGGATCGAGCTCTCCAGTTTTGGTTGTGCCCCTGAGATTATTGTCGTCTGGTCGAATCATGGGCGTAGCTAACCACCTGATCATTAGGGGATCGAGCTCTCCAGTTTTGGTTGGTGCCCTTAAGATTATTGTCGTCTGGTCGAATCATGGGCGTAGCTAATCACCGGATCATTAGGGGATCGAGCTCTCCAGTTTTGGTTGGTGCCCCTGAGATTATTGTTGTTTGGTCGAATCATGGGCGTAGCGAACCACCGGATCATTAGGGATCGAGCTCTCCAGTTTTGGTTGGTGCCCCTGAGATTATTGTTGTTTGGTCGAATCATGGGCGTAGCGAACCACCGAATCATTAGGGGATCGAGCTCTCCAGTTTTGGTTGGTGCCCCTAAGATTATTGTTGTTTGGCCGAATCATGGGCGTAGCGAACCACCGGATCATTAGGGGATCGAGCTCTCCAGTTTTGGTTGGTGCCCCTGAGATTATTATTGTTTGGTCGAATCATGGGCGTAGCGAACCACCGGATCATTAGGGGATCGAGCTCTCCAGTTTTGGTTGGTGCCCCTGAGATTATTGTCGTCTGGTCGAATCATGGGCGTAGCTAACCACCGGACTACTAGGGGATCGAGCTCTCCAGTTTTGGTTGGTGCCCCTGAGATTATTGTTGTTTGGTCGAATCATGGGCGTAGCGAAGGATCATTAGGGGATCGAGCTCTCCAGTTTTGGTTGGTGCCCCTGAGATTATTGTTGTTTGGTCGAATCATGGGCATAGCGAACCACCGGATCATTAGGGGATCGAGGTCTCCAGTTTTGGTTGATGCCCCTGAGATTATTGTCGTCTGGTCGAATCAGGGGTGTAGCTAACCACCGGATTATTAGGGGATCGAGCTCTCCAGTTTTGGTTGGTGCCCCTGAGATTATTGTTGTTTGGTCGAATCATGGGCGTAGCGAACCACCGGATCATTACGGGATCGAGCTCTCCAGTTTTGGTTGGTACCCCTGAGATTATTGTTGTTTGGTCGAATCATGGGCGTAGCGAACCACCGGATCATTAGGGGATCGAGCTCCCCAGTTTTGGTTGGTGCTTATTGTTGTTTGGTCGAATCATGGTCGTAGCTAGCCACCGGATCATTTGAGGATCGTACTTCCCAGTTTTGGTTGGTGCCCCTGAGATTATTGTTGTTTGGTCGAATCATGGGCGTAGCGAACCACCGGATCATTAGGGGATCGAGCTCTCCAGTTTTGGTTGGTGCACCTGAGATTATTGATGTTTGGTCGAATCATGGGCGTAGCGAACCACCGGATCATTTGAGGATCGTACTTCCCAGTTTTGGTTGGTGCCCCTGAGATTATTGTTGTTTGGTCGAATCATGGGCGTAACGAACCACCGCATCATTAGGGGATCGAGCTCTCCAGTTTTGGTTGGTGCCCCTGAGATTATTGTTGTTTGGTCGAATCATGGGCGTAGCGAACCACCGGATCATTAGGGGATCGAGCTCTCCAGTTTTGGTTGGTGCCTCTGAGATTATTGTCGTCTGGTCGAATCATGGGCGTAGCTAAGCACCGGATCATTAGGGGATCGAGCTCTCCAGTTTTGGTTGGTGCCCCTAAGATCGTTGTTTGGTCGAATCATGGGCGTAGCGAACCACCGGATCATTAGGGGATCAAGCTCTCCAGTTTTGGTTGGTGCCCCTGAGATTATTGTTGTTTGGTCGAATCATGGTCGTAGCTAGCCACCGGATCATTTGAGGATCGTACTTCCCAGTTTTGGTTGGTTTGTGACCCATCATATTCCATGACATTATAAGTTTCCAGCTGCAAAAGTTACTCAACTTTCGATTCAAAAGCCACGCATTGTTCAGTCAGTTGAGTCGACTCTCCAACACATGGATCAACTAGTTATCATTTAAAAATTTCGGGCCTTTTCTGCTAATGCACCAGCCCGAATTTGGTCAATTTTGAAGATATAGCCATAGTTTTAGCACCATGCGACTCAGCTCGACGAACTGCTTCAAAAAATGCCCATTTCGGCCATTTTATGACGAAAATTTTTTCGATTCCCAATGGTCCCACTTGGTATGCAAAATGTTCGGGAATGAGCGATTTTAGCGATAAATGCATTTTAATTATGAGTCAAATCGCATTGCTGATCTAAGTCAAATGGTGGCAAAATTAGCTCAATCGGTTCATGGGTAAAGGAGTTATCTTCATTTATGTGGTATTCTAAGCCTAAGGCTAAGCCTAAGCCTCAGTCTAAGCCTAAGTGGTTAGCGAATAAACCCATTGAGCTGAGTTTGGCAACATTCAACTTAGCTCGTCCGGTTCGAATGATATATGTATAAAACTGTTGATTTATCGAGAAAATTTTTTTCGAAAATTTTAGATATCAACGGTGACCGAAAATTGTTATTTGAAAATCGCATTCATTGGAAACAAAAAAATTTTGCCATAAAAATGGCCGCCATGGGTATTTCTGAACCAGCTCGTCGGGCTGAGTCGGATGGTGCTATTATCGCTGTATCTTCAAAATTGATCAAACTGGACCTGGAGGTCCAACCGAAAAGACCCAAAATTTCTTTGGTGGAATTAAAGACTGAACCTTTTTTGGATAATAGTAACTTATATTAATAAAAACTACGGAATAAAAGATTTATTTCAAATTACCACAATTTTTGTTGGTCGCAATATTTTAGTAACATTTTGCGAAGACGCAAATGCGAAAAAATCCAACAGGTAGATTTAACGGGGCCTGCGTCAGGGGCGTCGCCAAGGGAGGGGGGGCACGGATGGCGTGCCCCCCAGTTTGGCTCGGTGTCCCCCAGTTCGAATTTTGAAAATATGAAATTCTGAACACAGCTAAATTCTGCCCCTCCAGAAAGTCTTGTTGCCCCTCCAGTTGGGATTTTGTGACTCCCAGAGAGCCTTGGTGTGTCCCCCAGTTCGAATTTTCTGGCTACGCCCCTCCCGGAGTAAGATTCATTGCAGGTTACCAGGAGTTTATGCTATTTATTGACATCCATGCTTACTAACCTGGGCCATTTCCAGACGGACGTCCTGCAGAGTATGTTTATGAATCACGCCACCTTGCCGGGGTTGGGGCGCCAATACTTCGTTGGTCCGCAATATATATACGTAGGTACGTAATTTAACTTGGCACATTTCAGGTGTCGACAACTGGCATGGCCGCCCCCTTACGAGACAAATTTCTGTATATGGAATATAAGTGATCAACAGCTCATATTTGTAGCGGGACGACTTACATAGAGTTAGAAAAATTTTGTTGCAGACGTAAACTGTGTGGGGCCTGCACAATCCAAAACTGGCACAGCTCTCTAGTGTCCCCTGTGGTGACGCTTCAGCCTGGAACAAATTACATGTCTCTCACCCAAACATATGTCTAGGGATTGGCGTCGTCGACTTCTCCTGCTGTTTGCGTCTCCTGGATTTTGAAAAATCTGTGTTCTACCAAATATGCTGGAATACCGCTTTTTCCTACAAATTACTGAATTTTTGCAACAAATATTGCGTATTTTTGGAGCAATTTGTGAGAAATTTTTAATTATATTCTATAGTTTTTCATGTGTACAATAATAATTTTGGTTACAAAAGTTTTAAGTGTAAAAATTACTCATTTTGGACTCTGGTTTATTAATAAAAATGAAAATTGATGATTCAAGGAAACGAACACGTTTTTTTGACATTTGAAGTTGAAAACTTTCTTATTTCCTCGAAACTGACTACTATAGAATATTTGCGTTTGTTAGCGCATCCGCATGGAACAATTTGCCATCTGAACTTCGTAGTCGATTCCTGAGCGCTGCCGAATATAAGTCTAAGTTGAAAACTTTCTTATTTCCTAGAAACTGACATGATTTCTTTGGCGATTTTGCAACGCCTTGTGCGAAAAGAGCGCGGTATAAATATTAATATTATTATTATTTGATTGAAACTTCTTATTACCATAATATCGCAGTTAGTTTTAGGCTTTAAATTAGGAAAATTAAGCTGAGAGAAATTTAGAACCGAGGTATTTTTTAGCACCAGCCGAGGTGAACACTGGTCGAGTCATTGAATACATTATCAAAACTCAATAGTCAACGATTATTGAACATCAAATTTACGTGCATTTAATAAATATACATGTAAGAAGTAGCAGATATAAAAATTTTGAAGCAATTATACTGTTCTTTGGTTTTTCTTGGTTTATTAAATAAATTCAGTCCATTTTCGGATTTTCCAATGACCAACTATTTCTTTTTGTACGTATTTCTCTGATCTCTTCAAGGCGCTTTAGGCTTAGGAATTGTAGAACAAACCCAATTTTTTTGCGTTATTTTCCATTACCCCCCCCCCCTCCGGCACCGCTTTTGCTCAAAAATGGTCATATTTTGGAAATTTTGGTATTTTTAAGATTTGGTTGAAATGATCAATGTCGAGGATGACAAAAATACCAAAATTTCCAGGATCTGACCATTTTTTGGCAAACGCGGGCTGGGTGGATAATGGAAAAGAACCATATATTTCTGATTACCAAGTTCGACGTAAGTCAATCACAAGCCTATAATACTAATCGTTGTTTGATTGGACGAACATAAATACATTTTCAATCGTTGTCGACAAAAATGCACCATCCGGGGAAAGCGCCCCCACCCTCACTTTTCGAGCTCCCCCCATGTTTGGGTAGCCCCCTCTACTTTCAACCGGCGTACTACGCCCCTTGGTTGTCGATACTGAGACATTATTCTCATGGGGAAGTTATTCCAAATTCCCATGGTTTCGACTTCAAACGATCTTATATCCTTTCTCGTTTGGAGCAATTATTACCGGGAGTTTTGAGGTTGGTTGTCGGTAAATATTTAATATGAACGGTTTACTGTAGATTGATTATATCGCAAATGCTTGCTTGGCTTATAATAATGTGGGTGAGTGAGAAAGTTTAGTCATCCGAAATTAATTTGTAAGGTTGTTAGTGTTTTCTTTTAAAATTATAAAAATTGGTTTTCCTGAAATAAATTGAGTGTTATAATATAGTTTCTTAATTATATTTACAAATATTATATAATAATTAATTGTACAATAGTTATAGTTTATTAGTTATTATAATTATGAAACTCAATATTTTATGTTTGTGGAAAAACACTTGAATTTAGGCAAATTGTCACTAATTTTATCAAAGATTTCCGAGGATTATATCAAAAGGAACGGTCAAAGATTGGCATTTATAGCCTTGTTTCGGTTACCTTTATAGAAACGGACGATGCTGTTTAGAATTTATTTTCGGTTATTCGTCTCTATTTACTTCATTCAATTTGTTTGTTTTTTGGTTTAAATATTTTACTGCATTGGTGGTACAGGGCGAAGACGTGATGATTGAATTAAACCACGTTTTATGAATTAGAGCTGCATACAGTAGATTGTGTGCCTAAAGTGAATCCGCTCATAGCAGAAACGCAGTTGTAGTTAAATGCATGCCTCTGGTCAAATTGTGTCCATTAAAATAAACCTGGATAAAGTAAAAAATGGCTTTATAGCGAATTTTGCGACTCGTCTGAATCGATTTCACTCTTACCGTTTTCTAATGGAATTGAATATCTATATAAATTGTTTTAATTCTTTTATTTCACCATATTTCTAGTACCCGTTCTGTAGTAGTACTACTACGTTGTTTATTACCAGGGTTTGAATTTACAACCCGAAAAGTTCTACATTAGGCCGGACGAAGTTAAGCCCATCGTTTCGAGTTCAACTTTAAAAATTGCCTGACCTCAACATCCTCTCTAACTAGTAAATACTTACAATACAAACGCGAAATGCGAATTTAGTCAATTCATTTGGTACATACGAGACTTTACATTTACTGCAATGTTCTCTGAAACGTGTTCGTACGGCTCGAGAGCTTTCTAGAATTCGCAGAACATTACTACACTTGTTTATAAAAAGGAAAATAAATCACTCAAAAATGAAAGAGTTAAAACTTTGCCTGTTTCGTCTGTCTATATTCTGTCGTAATTAAAAAATGGTATATCAACCGCGCAGTGTTGTAAAAATGCCTTTAGTG
Organism: Trileptium ribeirensis; assembly: GCA_030248225.1. Taxonomy (NCBI): domain Eukaryota; kingdom Metazoa; phylum Nematoda; class Enoplea; order Enoplida; family Thoracostomopsidae; genus Trileptium; species Trileptium ribeirensis. The sequence goes on from JASANE010017339.1 coordinate 11,127, forward strand.
CTCTGCCAACGTTAGTAAGCATACTGTGTGGACGACGTTGTTGAATGAATATTCATTATCGAGTCGTATGACCGCGTTTTAGAAACAAACACTGTTGTAAATGTATAGTATGGTTTGTATCATAGGAATTGAATAAATTGTTTTTAAGTTTAGTACCTAAGGGAATGTAGAATTGTAAAAAATGCCTCAAGTCTAGTTTTAAGTTTACCACAGCGGCGTTATTCTTTTCCAAATAGGTAATACTTTCAGGGTTTGGTCTGTTTTTCATCTATTTCTGAATTTAACAACAAATATGATAAGCTATTTATGATATTAAACAAAATAGACTTCCGGACTATGGATATATTAACCAAGGGCGAAAACAGAGGGAATGGGGTTGTATTCTGCCAGACTTTTGCTGGTTCAAATTTTTGGGAAGGTGAAACGTAAAAAACTTGAAAAATTTCGTGCCACCTTTATGTAAGTGTTCTTGTATGTTTTGGGTTTGTAAGAAAAATTGGATCTTTCGAATTCTTGGAATTTTTTGATCTAAGTAACTATTCGTTGTTGTCTCGTGTATATCAATAACGGAAAATTATTCTACACAGTAAATCAGAGTACCAAATTTTTAGGACAAGTACCCAGAATCTACAGAAAAATAGCTAGTCATAAATATTTGGCACTATGGTATCAAAGAATAGCTAGTCATAAATATTTGGTACTATAGTATCAATTATGTCCTACTATAGTATCGAATATTTATGACTAGCTATTCTTTTGTAGAATCTGGGTAGTTGTCCTAAAAATTTGGTACTCTGATTTTAGAATGATAAATGATAAATATATATGATCTGTTAAATGATTTTATAAATGATCTGTTTTGTAAAACATTTTGTAATGTAAAGTGTAAGGTATTTGCCGACGATGTTAAGCTAGATATTGAAGTTTCAAACATAAGTTATAAAGAAGCTGTTGTCCAGTACACAAGCTGCTCTTAAATATGTGCAAAATTGGGCAACTGCAATTGGCAAGCGCTCCATATAGGCTTAACACATCATAAAGTTGTGTATACCTTACAACAAATACCTCTTGCACTTTCACACGAACCTGACATCTTGCGACTTAATAAAGCCAACGTTACATTGTCAAAATATAGTTTTCAAAGCTTACAGGATGGCAAATCTCTTATTCAGGTACTTTTTTAATCATAATTTTAACATAGTATTGCAGGCTTATATATATAAGTTATGTTAGACCCCTACTTGCATATGCGAGTTGTGTGTAGTTATCAGTATATTTAAATGAAATTAACATGATCGTTATTTTATGCAAGATTATTCAACCGAAACAACTTAATGCCTCGCATTGACTATTGTACTACACTGTACGGTGGTCTACAGTCGGTTTACCTTTCGCCGCTTCGTCGTCTTCTTCACACCGCGGCCAGGATTGTTTCCAATACTCGGCGACACGAACATATAAGCCCCGTCTTGAGGCAACTATATTGGTTGCCACTAGATCGACGAATTAAGTACAAGATACATCTGCTAATTTACAATGCGTTAAGTTATAACACCCCATATCATATTGTTGATATGTTAAACCAATTGTCAGCCGCCCGTCTTGCCAATGAGCGAATACTTCGAAATGACGAAACAAGAAACAATAGCATTCGTTTTCTGGGACCGTTGGAATGGAACACCTTACCAAGTATTTTACGAAATCCAAATCTTTATTTACTCGATTTACACCGCAAGGCAGTGTACTAGGTCCTACTTTGTTTTTTTCTATACATTAATGATATCGTTAGTCAGAACTTTAATAACGTTAAATTATTTGCGGATGACGTCAAACTGTACGCATATATTCCTCGTCAGAATAGCTATATTGGAACTCAAAGTCTACAAAACGCGCTTAACTGCATCGAAATTTGGTCAAGAGAATGGCAACTTTCAATATCGGCACCAAAATGTCAAGTTTTACACCTAGGATCTACGAATTCGAGACAGCTATTTTTTGAATAATGAAATTATTCCCTCTTGCAATCACTGCAAAGATTTGGGGATCACTATGTCAGAAAATCTCAAATTTAGCACTCATTGTAATAACATCGTTTCCAAAGCGTTCCGTATATCTAACATGATATTTAGATGTTTTAAGACGTTTAATATTGAAGCGTTATTGTGTGCTTATACCAGTTACGTGAGGCCTATTCTTGAGCATGCATCTTCCTGTGGTCACCCGTTTTCTCACTGAAATTGATATTATTGAGAAAGTGCAACGATATTACTACCACAGAATTTTTACTAGAGCCGGTTTAGAAATGGTGTCCTACAACGATAGGCTACGCCATTTAGGTCTTGAACCGCTTGAAAAACTGCTTAATAAATGATCTAGTAATGACATTTAAATACATTCATAAAGAAATAGACAGCGCGACTCCCGATTTTTTTGAATATAATACTATTACGATCACCAGAGGTCACCAGGCAAAGTTACGAAAAAAAGAGCTCAAACCACAGTTTTGCACCACAAATTTCCTTCACGTATTACAAACCAGTGGAACAAACTGCCTGCAGACGTCTTCACCAGAGCCTCAAAATTGTCTTCACCAGAGCCTCAAAATTGTCTTCACCAGAGCCTCAAAATTCAAAAAATTTAGAGACGTTCTTAAAAACTCAAGCTTTGAAAATTCCCTTCAGTACGACAGAAACCTATGACTCAGATGTTAGTGGAGATTTTGCTCCCTTTCTGTTTAAACTTTGTTAAGAATATAAACTTTTTGTAATTATGTATTTTATGTTTTATAAATTTATAATGCACATTGTTTATTGTTACCAGTAACGAGGAATAGTAAACCATTGCCTCAGTTTCGGGCTCGCTATGATGGTCTTAACGCCAGAGCAACCCCCATTGCGCTGATCGCTAAACTACTAGCATAAATTCTTAATAAAATTTGTTGTTGTTGTCGAAATTGAAATTAATACAAGCGAATTGTTCCAAGTAGTTGAGAGCCAAAAGCTAGGACTAGCCTACTAAGCCATACTTTTACAGCGAGTGTAATAAACGCATGTAATCAGCTTCCTGCGATGATAAATAATCATCTTTTGATCTAGGCTCAAGACTCGCACTGTTTTAGGGACCTGTTAAACTAAGTTAAGCTAAATCATATTTTAATTATGACAGAAATCTCTAAGCAGATGTAAAAGGCAAGGGCTCCCCACACCCTATTTTTGCCGAATACCTTGGTACATTTCCTGTCTAGTTGTTCTGAAGTGATTTTATTATTATTTTATACTTTCGGCCATTTCCATTAACACTGGTATATTCTTTAGCTATCTAGTTTAACTGTATTTGCTTTTAATACGTACCAAGATATTTTCCGGTGAAATAATGTTGCAATTTTTTTCATTCATGGTAATATTTAAATATATTGGAGACCACACATAATTCAAATATGGGTCTAACATAACTTATATATGCCTCCCATAATATATCGGTTTCATTATTAGAAATGCACCTTAATAAGATATTTGTCATCCTGTAAGCTTTGGAAACTATGTTTTGACAACGTAACAATGGCTTTAAGTCTGCAAGGTATCGTTACACCCAGATCTCTGGCCGAAACTATTTGTTGTCTACGTAGACCTAGGGTATACACGACTTTTGGATTTGTTTAGCCTATATGAAGCACTTGACACTTTGCAGTTGAGATATTTAGATGTCATGCAGATGCCAAGTTGACACATTGAAGAGCAGTTTGCATACTGGACATAGCTTCTTGATAATTTATCTTTGGAACTTCTATATAAAGTTTTTAAGATCGTCAGAAAATACATTGCACTTTATATAACTAAAATATATTACGAAACAGATCATTTATAGATATAGTGTTGTGAAGTTGCGATGTAAAAAAAAACGTTCGAAATTTCACGCACAAATGTTCTTTTACGTTTTGTCTCTGTGACAGCTTGGAAGTTTGCACTTCATTTTGTGATGCAATGTATTCGCTGTTGGTTCGGGTAAATAACCGAAATTGATTTTACTCATAAATTTTTGTCTGTGAATGGGCCTGGAGTAATTTTCAAACTTTGTGTTAAATGTTAGACATTTTTAGCTTAATGAAATGTAGATATATATACACAAATGTCTACTAGTCGGTAGTGGAACTACATTTGTGAGCGGAGCTTGGGCTGTGGCATTACGAATGTACTCAATTTTATGTTCTTCAAATAGCTACATTGCATAGGGCATAGGACTTTATCATTGGTAAAAATATTATATTTGAATTCTTCGACCCGAAAAACATTATTATTGTTTGATCGAAACGATTCTATTTAAATAAATTACACAAATATTGGAAATTCACTATTTTATCTGCATAAGCTTAACTAATTAGCTAATTACTAATTAACCACTCAAAATTTTTTAATCCCAAATATCAGGTGCACACTCTGACATGATAGGCTTTCAAACAAAAAAAGTTTTTTAAAATCCGTTCAGTTGTTCTTGAGATCCGTCGGACCGAACGAACGAACGAACGAACTAACGAACGGGTGGACATCGACATTTTTACACCCAGACAGAAAATAAACACGCATCGCTCGGCTTCGCCGAGCTCCGCTCAATCAACAATTGATAACATGATTTAGTGAATATCAAGTTTTTCACCCTAACCATGATGAAATAAAGTTTATTTCCTCTAACTGTAAGTCAAATCCTAAGTCTAAGGCTTAGTCTAAGTTTAATTGCAAATGCTAATTACACCTTCATGCTAATTCAATGTAGGCCTAAGCCTTTTTCAATGTACGCCTAACTCTTAGTCTAGCGTCACAGTTGAACTTAAATTTTTCGGCTCTAGTGCATTTGGTGGGGATTCGGGGAAGCGCTCCACCGTCTTTTCAGTGATGGCCCCATAGTCTCTGGACCCCCAATCATATCGTACCCCTAAAACCGATTGCTTCGCAATCAGGGTCTCCCTTTAATTTTTTGTTTTATCATACTCATATCAAGTTTTTTCGCTGTCTTATTATATAACACGTCAAACTTGAAATATTCCTGTTTGTTACTGAGAAATTTATTCTTATTTTTGCAGTAATTTTTGTTCTACCTCAAGCACTTCCTTTGTAGTACGTAACTATTATCGTACCATAATTGGTATCATTGGCAATGGATGATAGACTGGACTATTTATTCACAGTTAAGGTAAGTGTTTTTTGTGTAATTGCATGATTTTTCATTGTTCTATGCTGATATTATTGAATTAGGTGTAAGGCTAACATATACTTTACTTGAAAACGATTTTCCCGTCGCAATCTTTCAGATGCGAATTATATTGAGTGGCATATATTTTTTAGAACTGAGGCGCATAAAAAATTTTTACAAAATTTTGAAATGTTGCCGTGAGGAAATTTAGATACTTTCCAACATGCTTCAATTTTTCAACACACTATTAACTACTAGCGGCGATACTTTAAACACTTCGTCAGGAGAAATCCAAAGATGCCAAATTAAGGTCACCGATCTGTATCCAACCTATTAATGACCTGCAATTCACTCTATGGAACAGCCAAGCATAAAACCCTGATTTTAGTGTGGTATTTGCAATTATAAAGCCTTTAAAGTACTTTAAATCACATTAACCTTAACAGGTATCTTTCAGTTCAGCCGAAACCTATTGACACATTTACGGGGTACTTTTACTTGATATTTTTTAT
>JASANE010017340.1:0-37664 GCA_030248225.1 Trileptium ribeirensis
GTATTGCTACGGCATTACGTGATCATATGAATACTTTGGATGTTTATGTATATATCACTAAAACCAACCTAGCACCTCCGAAAGTTCAATTAGATGTTCGATAGGAGCTGAAGAAGATTATTCTTGTGCGTGTCACACAACGTTTAGTAGCTGATGTGACGGTGCTTAAACAAGGAATAACCAAATAACTACTAGAGGTGAAATTCTTTCGTTAATCGGTTTACTGACTTAAATAATAAGATGACCACAACTTTGCTGATTCAACATGCCTAAAACACCTATACCGAATAATTGTCCTAAGCCCTAAAACAATAAACATATAAGCAACAACTCAAAAAGCACGCTGTAATTTGTGGGACATTTAGTTTCTTGATTCTAAACCGCGGAAGAATTGCAAAGATAATGTGAATACTGTGCTTTAGACCCAGAACCAAGCAATTGTCCAGCGTACCCAAAACCTACATACATCATTCTTGATGCCTGATACTTAAATACATAACTAACTGAAGCAGACTACGAGGTAGAGTCGAATTTGTTTGTCTTGCTGAAAACCTCACTAAAAAGGATGAAATATTCCTTGCGCTGGCATTGATAAAAGCTATGAGAGTTCAGTGGATTCATTAAACGAGTAACTTAAATGATCCAGCTAGACATAACGAAGCGGTTACTACGAGACGGTACGACAATTTGGTAAATCGCATTTGCCTACCTAAGCTCCTAAACCATGAAGAAAGGGTAACCAATAATCCGCGTCCGGCGCAACTTTACTGGAACTGACGTTTTGTGTTATGTCTTCTGCAATTCACATAACGTAATTTGCAATAATGTTTTTCCCACTCACTTTAATCATATAAACAAGACAAAAGCTGTAGTAAGCATAACAATTGTATAACGTAAAAACACAAAATATTTTCTGTCTTTGGTGTACACTCTTGTATCTAATGATTAGCCCTTTTTCTTCACCTTTCTCAACAGTTAAGACTACAGTGAGATATAAGTTGTCAGTTAATCAAACACCTACATTTTTAATCTTTAGCACTTGGTTTCGAATTTGTTAGCTATCGGCCTACTTGTTCCTTATTAGTATCAGACAAACTGCTGCCAGTTGTGTCTTTATCAGTTAATTCATTAGCTCATGAGGGTGCAACATGAGCAACATTTTGTATACAATTTCATTTTGTAATAACGGCGGAACACTAATAATTGCGTTTAAAGCAACGGCTGTACAGTGGTCCGTCTGTATTGACCGCCCAACTTTAAGTTTCTAATTTAGCTTCCGAAGGCAAAACATAGACAATAAGAACAATGGTAGTAAATGTCCAATTAGTGGTTCTGTATAAAAATCGCTAAAAAAGGGCCTAATTTGACACGCGGTAAACGCTCAGGAATCGACGAAAAAACACCAAAAGTATATTCTTTTTCAGATAATGGTAGACGCCTAATTTTTTCACATACTGAGGAATGATGCTTACCATAGGCTGAGATATTTGAAAACAGTTAGCTTTTATGAAATTTTGTTACCGAAATTTAACAATTGCAGTCACATCAGCATCTCAGAAGCAACTCGGCTTTCTCATCCACAGCTTTGCCCGGGCCTCGCGGGGCCCCGGCACATTTGCCAGGGGAATCCAAAGATGGCGGGGGGTGCCCCCCGGCTGCCCCCCAGCACTCCGTTAGGGGCCACCCGGCAAGGTCCTGGGGTCTGCCGGGATAGCCAAAAATGAGAATTTTCGTGGCTTCACACTAAAAATGGCTTTTTTAATTTTTAGGTCGATTTTAAGCATTTCATTTGCCCGGCAGCCGGTCTGTAAACGTTGTATTTGTTCTCTGTTTCAGATATTTCAGAAATACTGTGTAGTAATTAGTAGAGTTTTATCTTTCATATTGAAAATGAGTAGGTCCCATTTCAATTGCTTGTAGGTAAACCGAAGGCGGCCCAAGTGCAGTTATTGGGCAGGTAAAATGCCGTCCCATGCCCCGCAGTTATTCGTGCGCCGGTGCCAGTCTACATTTGATAACCTCGGCGGTTCATTGTGACAGCGAGGAAGGACGAGTTTGGTGGTTAGTGAAATGCGTACGATGATTACATTAAGTTTAAACGCACTACTTATTTATTTGTCGGCGAAGGATAAAAAGCAATTTCCCAACAGGTTTTAGTGAGCTTCACATAAGGAATATAGAATTTTGTATGTATTGTATTGTATGAAGCGAACAAACCCTTCAGCTAGCATCGAGTTACGATTATTAAGTATATCCTCTAGCACGTGGAGTTGGAGTTGTTGTATGTGTGGGTAAAATCTTTGCATCTTGTTCTTATATTAAACTTAAAAATATGTTTGTTTAGAGTTGTTCACTTTAGCTGTTGTGTGTTACTTAACCAAGCAGTTTTTAAAAAACTTTGAACTCTGTGACTCTGTTGTTTAATGTTTAGTATCCGAAAAATCCGTTAGCCGCAAAAACACACAAGATAGTAGTTAGCTAAATTATTAGCGTGGAAGAACCGCAGTACAGCCACATGATCAGCGTCTGGGTCGTGCTATGAAACAACCTCACCTCGATAGCTTCCATGTGCCGGCGCCTTCAGTGGCAATGGCGATGCGGTTGCCGATAATGGTTCGTTTGTTTTTTGCGAGTTGTAGAATGTAAAAACCGAAGCCGATACCGATAGCAAATCATAAATCAGACCTGATATCGTGCCGCCTACTAAATGTGCATTATGTATCGTGTATGTTAATGTTCGTATCACAACAGTTAGCAATTTTTTAATGTTAAGCAAGTCCAATTTTCATTGATTTCTGTTGCAGCGACAAGTATCCAGCACCAGCAACTCACTGTGGAAATCGATTCGCATGTGCTTCGAAGATTCGAATCATCTGTTAGCGTAGATTCGGTTGGTGCATCGGTGTCGCAGCCGCTGAAGATTAGCGAGTAGCATCAATCGCGAAATCGTTGTCAAAAAACGCCATGGCTCAGTCCCGTCAGTGGAAGGTTTAAGTACTGCATGACTATTATGCAGGAGTAAACCTAAGCTGCGAGGCTCACCATACTATTTTGACAACAGCGACTTGCGATCGCATTGTGTACAGTGAACAGAAAATAGGACACTGTTCTCTAACAACACTGTACATCGTGCCAAAAGATGGTAGGCGTCGCACGTTAAGCTTAATCATGCATTATGACTTGTCATCGATAGGATAACTGTTGATTAGAGTTCGACCGAGTGTGAATGACCGAACACCGAAATTTTGGTGATTTTATTATACGTTTTAGGCAATACTATTGCCGTGTGCAGTGAGAGCAAAATGTGTTCAGTAGTGTAGCAATGTGTTTAGCATCATTTTCAGGGCCTCAGATGGATTTGTTTGTCGTACCTTCCATTGAGGTTCTCACTGTCAAAATTAAGCCTCCGTAAAAGCCCGACCCGGGTGCTGGCGGCAAAGGGAAATCTGAAAGAAACGGCAATCGGGGCGGACCCCGGGTGGGCAGCTGAATTTCCGCGGCTGTATTTTATTTACAGGGACAATAAGATTGTCGGAGAATTAGTTTGCCGTACATGTCGCGCAGAAAGGCGGCACGCTTTCAAGTGTTCTGACGTAACAGCAGTTCTTTTGAAATTGCCGTGGCGTATTCGTGGTAAAAGCGTTTGATAATTGGGCTCGGGCTAGTGAGCGATTATTTCAGCATGAATTTGGAGACCATTACTCCAATTCAAAGTATCCGAAGCCTAAAGATTACAAGGGTGCTGTTGCCAAGAAACGACTGCGTGAGTTGCTCGTGGATCACCCGCTCCAAACGCCGCATCAGAAATGGTGGGCAGAATCAACCGTACGCCGCACAGGTGATTTGTCGGGTTGGGATATTATGACGCAGATGAAAGTTAGCAACTCGAAGGCCGCCGCGAAGAATCGAGCAGCGATGAATGTTTTGGTCCAGTTGGCGCTCAAAATGATCCAACAAGGATGTGCACCCGCGGAGCGATTTAAGCGTGAGGTTGCATTTTTGTGTCAAGCTGGTGTCCTTGCTATTGCCCGATTTAAAACTCGGTATACGTCGCAGCGGGCCATAAGTGAACTTTGTGAATCGTTGCACGAGACAACAATGTATGGCCTATATGACATCATTCTGCGAGGATAGTGAGCCGATTTCAATTTGGAATAATTGAAAGTATTCTGGCGGCAACGTCGTCTACAAGGAAATGGATGGCAGTTTGCATTCGATATGTTACTAGCAGGGATGGCGGTGAAATCGCTGAGCGCTTGCTGACGGTGTCCCGTGTCAGTTCCAAAACCGGGTTGGCCAAAACGGCGGGGGTGGCGCGCAGTCGCGCTATGTTAGCACCAACTGCCGCATCATGGAACACAATCCTCGCATCACTACCGGGTTCAATTAGCTTCCAAACACGCGTCACAGGCTACCACATTTGCGAAGGCTCATTATCAAGCAACGAAGCAACTCCAGCATCTGTTGACATTATCGCCTGAAGTGGACCGAGTATTCAAACAAAGCCAAGCAGTCGAATATAATTTGAAGCCCGGCAGCCAATCATCGTTTAGTGATGTTGCCATGTTCATGTGGTAGAGCTAAAGATAAATTTTAACGAAGGAAGCGACTCTGCACATGGCTATCGCTAGAAATATTCGCCAGAATCGAGAAATGCGTTGGATCCAAGCAGCAGTCGTTTCTTGCATAATGTTGTCGAAAATGGTTATAAGCCCTCGCAGCGCATCCTGTATGTTGAACTCCTGAAGTTGGAACATTTTGGACATTGTCGGTAAAACTCATACGCAGGATCGAGATGACGCGAAATGGAATTAACCCAGTCAAAGGATGACCACGGGGCATGGCTAGGTCACGGCTACCGTGACTATTAACGACGGACGGCCAGTTGTACAATGACGCTAAGTAAACTCTGCGTTAAAACCAAAAATTTTCCGAATTTGTCGATGATGTTAGCAACCTTGCCGTTGTGTTCACCGAAGTCGATGCTGAGAAGCGAGCGCTGGTTCAGGCGTTCATTGACCATTTTCGACGTACCTGACGCATGATAACGACGTTAAGCTCAAAGGTTTCGAATTGCTGTCGGTTGAGAACATGTTGATTTCGGTAACGGAACGAGACGAATTACTGGACTATGCAATAGAAGCCGAACAGTGCCTTATCAACATCTATTGCAAGCCAGTTGAGTTTAAGGCTCAGTGGCCGGAAGCAGCCGGCCAGGTATTTGTCGTCAGTCCTTTGTGCTCGCAGGCCCAGCTGCGTGACGATATCGAACAACTCAAACACACGATGTTTTCGTTGTTGCAAATGACGGATACGAGTGCGAACAACCCGAACTCCTGTGTTTCTACTTGTCGAAAAGCAGAAATTGACAGCGTCTTGCTGCTAAAGGAAAATTGTGAAAAGTTACCTTGAACTGCCGATATCAACGTCAAGCGTTGAATGCGTATTCTCTGCCGTTAAGCTCGTGGGTAGCCGCCTTTGTAGGAGCCGCAAAGATACTACGATTAACAACTACATCACGGTCGCGATGGAAGCGGAGCCTTTCGAAAGATTTGACACAGACTTCGCAATTTGGGAAAACATTTTCAGCCGTCGCCGGATCGCTCTAATACCTGGAAGTCGTCAGCTTGGCGAAAAACCAATCCTTCAGTCGATGGCAAAAAAATTCCGAAGGTCGCGCGCTAAAATATGCGCGCCGTCTTCGCCAACATAAAAAGCTCCGCCGAGCAGTCGCCATGGATGATGATGACGACGCCGATGACGAAGTCATTGCGCTCCATGAAAGCTTGTGGAAGGGTTGCCTCCAGCTTCGGCACGGCACAATTCGGTCACGCACATCGGCGACGGTGGTGCGGCAAAACATCCATCAGCACCCGGGGAAAAGAGACCTGGTTTCTGCCGACGCAGAAACAGCGTCAACTTCCCCCGAGCCAACGGAATAGCCACCCGGAAGCTCTCTTTAAACAACATACCGGCGATGGCCTTCTAAGGCCTGTACTTAACGCGAACCACGCACGAGACGTGGTCAAATTTCGTCTTCGGACGATACATCCCAACCCAGGTCCCACACAAAGAGGATGGCGGAATAACAAATCGGACGCAGCTAAAAGCCGTCGAAATCAACGTAGACAGGAACGACGGTGCCGCCGGGCGCAGGAGAGAAAAATAAAACGAGACGAAATTAGTTTGAACACAAGTTCTGTAAAAAACAAGCAAAAGGAGCAGATGACGGAGATCACTTGGAATCTCCAAAGAATTTCACTGCGCGAAGGTAATCGTACCCGGCTGAATCTAGTAGTGCAATCTATCACTCAGAACAAATGGTAGGTAGTGTTGGTCTCGGAGGTAAGGTCCGATCACGAAGACGTCATTTGAATAGGCGAAGACGACGACTTAACTGCTGTAATCTACTCTAAAAAATCAGCGATCATTTTACGTGGCAGTCTTCTTATGCAATCGATAAACGAAAAGCAGCGGATTCGCTATGCGGATTGATCGACATGTGTCGTCGTTGGCATTGCACAAGCTTGTGGCAACTTATCAGCCCCTATGGGGCGCACAAAAAGACGTCATCGAGTCATATCGCGAAGACCTTGAGCATTTAATTGCAGAATGTCGGGAAGACGAACGATTAATAATTGGGTGCGATTTCAACTCCTTTGTAGGCTGCGGTAACGACTCCGAGGCCTGTGGTCATTTTGGCCTGAGCTACACGAACGATGCGGGCCGCGACCTGATACAATGGTGCTCTGAGAATGGTTTATGTCTGCCGAACACCTGCATCGCGAGGTACATGGTATAGCAGGATCCACAACAAGTGGTATGAATTGGATGGCTTCATAATCAAAGCATCCCAACGCCACAGAATGGTTCGTCGGATCAAGACAGTCCACGACATGTCTCTTTCAAACCATAAGCCGAAGCTGATGGTGGTACGTACAAAAACCCGCAGATGGAGACAAGCCGGCTCAAATCGCAACCCTCCCATAGCGTGGGAAAAGTTGAATTTGGATGCAACCAAATGTCAATACGAACATGCAACCAACGAAGCCCTCCAACATGAACATGAACTGACGCCTGGGACCAACTACCATCTACTAGCCTAAATTATGACGGATGCTGCGGAGAGAGTATGCGAGACGTAGACGGCAACACAGCAGTCCATGGCTTTTGGGGAGAGACGAGGAAATAAATAACCTAAAACGGAAGATCAACGACCTCATATCGGAGAGGAGCCGACTACGAAACGGACAACGCGAGATATCGACGTAACATCTATAAACGATATAAAGGCCCGAATAAAAGCCGCTCGCAAGGATTTCAAGCAAAAACTCCGAAATTGGGAAAAGCAATGGTGGATCGGAATAATAACCGCATGTGAACAAGCGAGGCAACGGGGCAATATAGGCGAAACGTACAAACTGCTGCGCAATCCCGGCACGCGAGATCGAAAAAATTCCCCCAACAGCACCGTGACATCGTCCGAGGATTTCAAAGCCCATTTCGAGCAGGTATCAGAGAAGCGCTTTGAACGCGACCCCACAAAAGTCATGGCGGCAGTCGAGGACATAGATCTTCGGGAACACCCGGACGCTATCAACGCCAACAAAAAAAATGAACGAAATCCCATCAGCAGAGGATATCATACAACAGATAAAACAAATGAAAGACCCCGTCCCCGACAGGGATGCGCTTCGCTTGGAATATATTCTCGCGGCATCCCCTGACATGAAAATGAAAGTGGTCGAAATGGCTCAGTGTATGTTCCAGACCAGAGCGAACAGATGGGACGAGAACCTCAAAGTTGATTAGGTCATTCCCCTGTTCAAGAAGGGTGATAGGAACGATAAAAATAACTACAGGGGTGTCTGCTTGCTGGCTATGGGAAGCCGTATCGTGACCCGAGTACTTGCAAGTAGGCTACGCTGGTGGGCCGAACATCTAAAGTTGGTTGACAATCAGTCGGGATTCCGACCAGGGAGATCGACAGCCGATGTGACTCAGATGATGATCCGTCTGGAAGAGGACACTCGGGAAGTGATTAAACGACGTGTCCGATGTGGTTTGGAACACGAAGCCGATGACGATCCGGTCGCCATAATGCTGGATTTGCGTAAAGCGTACCCCCGGGTTAATAAGCCCGCCCTATGGAAAATCCTGCAGCGCTATGGATTGTCGGACAACGCTTTCTACACCATCCGGGATCTCCACGAAACATCTTATTGCGTAAGGGGCCGCTTTAAAGACAGTGATGCATGGATTCCCGAGAGAAGACTGCCCCACATCACCGACCCTTTTTAACATTTCCATCAAGCAGTTATGCGCGTTGCGGAACGAGAACGTCGGAGAACGGCGTGTGTCGCTGGCCAAAAAGTTGGAGCATGTCGAAAGTGGATACGCGGAATGAGCATCCCAACACGGGTCTCTGGGGGAAGTATTACAGCGATGCGAGCGTAACGCCGTTAGCTCAGTCCCTGTTCGCGGATGACACCACTATTATCGGTGAACGAGCTGAAATAGACGCCGGAGCCCAGGTCATAAAGAACGTCATGCTTCGTTTCGAAGAAGAAACGAAGACGCTAAGGAAGAGAAGCTTGTTTTTGGCCCAGACGAAGGAAGCGAAACGCGCATGCTGGGATGTTGGATTGGCCCTCAAGTGGATGTGAGAAACCGGATAATGCGTGCCGGTGCGTTATGTTTCAAGGTAAGAAACCAACTCAGGGGCTCAAAGTTATCGAAACGAACTCAAGCACGCATCGTCGAAGCATGTGTTGAGAGCGGGCTGCTTTTTGACTGCTCCGTCAGAACATGGCAAACTCGTGAAGTGCAACAAATACAACGCTGGATTGACAAATGCTATCAGTACATCTGGTCAAACAAAACCGGCCCAATACTGCCAGAAATGCAGCGACGCAAAAAGAACATGCAGGATGTCCGGAATGAGCTCAAAATAAAGTCGATCCGATGGAAAATAGAGAAGCGAGTACTGGAACGAATAGGGCACATACTCAGGATGACCAACAATCGTCAGACCAAAGCCACGGTACTAGGCTGGGATGCGCGTATGGAAAACCTACCCCCAAAATGCGAGGAAAGAAACGAAAAACTCTATTGAATAAGAAAAAACTGCTGCGCGGGGCAGGTGTCAGTTGGGCCAAAGCAGGGCACTTATCGGCGGACAGGAAAGTCTGGAAACGTATGGTTAATGAGCGCATGACACACCTATGGAACTGGGCGCGTAACCGAGGACATCACTACAATAGTCAAGAGCAACTATCTCGTGACGCCGCAATCAGGACCCGTTTCGTTGCAAGTTCAGCGAGTGCAACAAATTGTGCAAGTCGATGGCGGGGTTACGAATTCACCAGAAGAGAATGCATGGCGAAAGCTCACAGTTTGTATGTGGGAAATGCAACGCCTCGTTCATATCTGAGAACACGAAGATCAACCAGAAAAAGCTTGCGGCGGTGTAAGTGCGACCGACTCAAATCTTCGACGATGCGAAGGCTGCGGAAAAGACATTAGCAAAAGCAACATCTTTTGCCATCGTCGTGCGTGCACATCCAGCGAACTAGATGGCGGAGTGAGAGGAAACGTCAATGAAGTGGTGGGGGCTCCGGCGAGGTTGTATCGACCGAAAATCGCTGAGTGCGACCAATGCGGCAAAACATTGTCAGCGACCAATATGTCTCCACACCAATGTTCGTGTGCAGTACAGGGCCAAAGAAGTGGGGCAAACCTCTGACGGAGGCAAACGCCCAGTCAAGTCAGGTCAAGCGCTCCATGAAAGTGACAACTTCGGTGTGCCGGAAGATAATGATTCGGACATTGACGAAGAGTGTGATGAGTTGGAAGATGCTGGGGCCCACGATTTTCAAGGAGTAGACGATGGCGATATCAGTTTTAGCGACAGTGAAGGCGGCGGCAGAGAGTCGGAGGCGAAAGTTGAGGAGGGTGCGCCTGGGCCGTCGTGGCGGGTGTAGACCCTACACCAAACCACACACATCCACACATACAGTCATACATATAAACACTATCACTAGACATACTACAGTCGACAAATACGGAACGAAACATAATGCACGTACTAATTAACACAAATCCAAAGCGACATAACACAGCACACTTGTCATGCGGCCCTCAACGTCGACATGCGGAGGCTTAATTCGTCAATCAACGATGATCTCAATCGTAACGAACAATGTTCTATCGCGTGCCGCCTCCAGGACAGATTTGAAATCCATTTATGGTGAGAAGTAGAACATAATTAGAATATTTTGCAGTCCACACTATAGCCCCGCAAGGAAATTTAAAGAAATTTTAGTTGAAAAATGACATTTTTCCAAAATTTTGAACTTGCTGGATGGTGATTTTGCCGGGGGGGGCGACCGAAATTTTTGCCGCGGGGCAGCCAAAAAAGTGCCAGGGGCGCCTTCCGGGGGGCATCTCGATTTTGCCGTGGGCCCCCACTTTGGAGAGGCCAAGAAGGATACCAACGTACCCAATGCAATCTTACCGGTCTCCCGACCCAGTAAGATGAGATAATATCCAATTTGCGCTCGTAATTTCCAAGCCGTAAAATTTGAGCCGATTGCACTCATCGGCTTGTTTGAGCGCAAGAATCGGAACAATGATTTTCGCTGAAATACGACACAGCGACAGCAAACAGTCATTGTAGTGGCAATATTTTAAAGCAATTAAATTAATCATGTTTAACCGGTTAAATAATCCTGTATGCCCATCATTCACCACCAACAACAATACGAGGCTCATTAATACTTCCTTTTATTTTACTTTATTTGTAAGACAATGTTCCTATTCCGGTTAAACTCGCAGTTCCGTTCCGGTTACTCGCTGCTGAAAAGGTATAATATAGTAAAATCTTAGTCTAGACAAAAAACAGTGGTATTCAGCGTGCTGGACAATATACCTGACACCCGTTGTAAGATAAAAACACGCAACAAGCCGAAATTTGAAAAATCGTTACACTTCTGGCAAAAAGTGAACAAACCTTATTCGAGCCCGCTGCGGCCGAAGAAGTGCTCCTACAAGTAATGATGATCAGCAAATTTGTAGGATGAGCTGATTTTGGAAAGTAGTTTCTTTTTTGATGCAAGGCCTATGCCACGAGATATATATATATTGGCTGGGAAACACTGATAGCCGTATGCCTCGACTTGGCAAACAGCACTTAAATACGATTTTTTGCCATTTTGACCCCAAAGATAAATGCGGAATTGCAGGCGTTCAATTAAAGGAGACATCGTCGCACTTTAGCTGTCAAACAGAAAACTTTTTTGTCAAAATTTCTGAACCTGAAGATGAGTCGTAAGTTACACATATAGACAAGTAATATTTATCACAAATACCGCCCTCAGTGAAAACTATTCTCGCTTGACTCGCTCCGTTTCAATTGCATATCTTAAACTGACTTATCATTATTTCGTACAGCATCTAACGGTGGATCTGTCTAAGACCTAGGAATGAATATTTTACCTGTATATCTCCGGGTTCTCCATAAGCTCCAAAATCAAGGGGCGATGAGCTGGGGGAACGGTCGACAAGGGGGGATTTCGAATTTATACATACACCCATATATATATATATAATTATATATATTAAAGTGTATATAATGTATATAATTATATATTTTATATACACTTCCGTATATTTAGGTAAGTAGTAGTATAGTAGTAGTATTATGAAACGAAAACCATTAATATCAAGTTATTTTACCGCTAAGGGTTCAGGAAAAAATTTAAGGGTGGGGATGAGCTGGGGGGAGCCGAAATTTAAGGGGGAGTGAGCTGGGGGGAGCCGAAATTTAAGGGGGAGTGAGCTTGGGGAAGTCGGTCCGAAGGGGGGGAGGTCAAAGAAGGGGGGCGCCCACCCTCTCCCCTTTAGGGAGACGCCATTATGTGTCAACCTATTATTTGATTATCAATATAATCATTTGTGATATAAATTCACAGCTATTCCCTTTATCCAACTTATTTTATTGTCATTGAGCATGCAGCCATACATGATAACATATTACGAAGTATTCATGATGAACCCATGAAGAAGAGTGAGACACTCTTCGTACAACTTGTCGGCTGTAGTGTTGAAACACTTTTGAGCTTGTTTAATATATATATAATTTTTGGACGTTCCGGAAGCGACATAGTAACATATTCTCAAACTAATACGCTGTATGTCATATGATCGTAAGCTAGGATTATGTTAAACATCGTATTGGGCTCATTGGATATTAATATGAAGGAAATAAGTCAATAATGATAATGATTTATTTAATTTTGATATTATTACCAAGAATTGCAAGCATCTGTGGTCAACCGATGGAAGCAAAAAGTCGGACGGCCAAATTTCTAACGACATTTCAGCCATAGTGTAAAGACCAGCCAATCATGAAACACATATATATAGATCAAACAAAGTTTGAAGTTAATTTAACGTAACTGAAAAAAAACAACCCATTGATACTGAAATTAATTAAAAATACAGGCTTGCAGCAATATCCCGGCAGATTGCTTTGCTGTTCGTTAGATTCCACTGAAGAAAATTTATGAGTCAGACTATTGTATACATAACGGATTGTATTTTAACGACATAAAAATTATTAAAGTTACAATTTGGAGGTATAAGTGTTGAAGTTTGATGGCATTTTCTGCCGGTATACTCTTTACCTCATACGAATATTTAAAAATTGAAATGTCACAAGTATTTCGGAAATAAGAAACACACATTGCAACTACACAAATGCGGCAATTAAACTAAAATCCCAGCAAGGCAATGCGGCCACAAGTGAAGCCAGCACAACCGCTGATGGAATCGAAACTATAAAAGATTACTTTTACGAAGCATAATATGACAAAAGCAATAAACATTATTTGCCACAGTGCTAACAAATAGTAACTCAATCGGAGATCGACTCCGCTAAATAATACAGCGCACGCGCTAACAGGACATGCACAATTTGCTTTTCTGCCTACCGTTTATTGTTGCAGTTCTCAAAATGTAATTCTCATTCCGCACTATCATGGAAGAAGCACAACTGAATGACGAATTATAACTATGGAGAAATTTGACTCGTCGTACAAGGTAAAAAGGCACATGAAACAAAATCCTTTTGCAGATAGTATTTCAAGAAGCATATTCCAACATTATAGTAGGTACATACCAGTCAAGAGTAGTATCGAGATACTACCTGTTCTCACAAATTAATATATAATGAAAAATATAACAAGCACACAGCACCCGGAAAAAGGAGTGCATATTTTATTGAAATATTATATTGACATATTTTTTGCCCCGGAGTTCACGGCAGAATTAATTTCACAATTAAATTCTGTTTTTGTAGCTCATTGCAACCGAACTGGGAAAGGTGTCAGAGCTGCGGCATTTCCGGCTTCTTGATCCAGAACTTGTACCAATAACTGTACAAATTTGAAGCTACCCCTGGCTCATTGGCTTCTGTTAAAATTTTCTGAGAATGCAGAAGCCAGGTACTGATATCTAATTTTGAATTAATCTTTCGGACTTAAATTTTAAGGTTAAAAATAAATGCATGGTTGGAGTGGTGATTAGCATTAACAGAATTAGCACACACACGGTGATCAGTTAGAAACTAGTTTCATGGAAAGCAAGGCGGTTATTAATAATCTGCGCTGTCGTCGATCAACGTTGTTGTGTCGAGTGCGAACTTGTAAGATATGAAACTCGCTTGTCTATCGGAGATGAGACGAGCTTCTGTGACTATTGGGCGCAAATATAAGTTTGTGAGCACACCAGTTTAATGATAAATTAGCGAACCTAAACTATCTAAAAACTAAATCAACAGTGTAGCACTATTCTTGGTGTTATTTGTAAAACACAAAACAAAATATTTTTAGTTTTTGTGTTCACTGTAATAAATTTGATTAGCTATTCCATTTCTCGACAGGCTTTTCTCCATCTTTACTCAAGAGTTTATAAGTCACAGAGAGATAACGTTAGTCAATCAAAGCGGTGTAACAGTATAATATAGTTACAACTATAGGCGAAGTAGTGCTTACAAAGTCACTGAAGTGCGCAAATTGATCAAGTTTACATGTGGTGCACTTAAGTTACACTTTCGGCGAGCCAAATACAAAAAAGGACATTTTGGACCCCCGAAAGTCATTAGGCGAATTTTAGGGATATAGCAGTGTCCGTACGTAGCCAAAATAGTGCTAAAAATCACTAGAGTACCCAGTTTGACTAAAGTTACTTTTAAAGGAGCTAAATCTCACACTGGGCGAGCCAGAGACGAAAAATTTTTGCACTGCGGAAAAGTCATTAGCTCAATTTCAAGGACATAGGAATATCCGTAGGTAGTCAAAATAGTACTCACAACTCACTAAAATCTTCAATTTGATCAAGTTTACTATTAACAAAAATAAGTCGCACTTTAGACGAGGCCAGCACAAACAATCGAATTTTTGGACCCAAGAATAGCTTTCTTGTAAGCTTCTTTTGTCTTCCTGTTGCTCTTGCCTTTCTGGCTCAGTTACGTTTGAATTGGTTTTCCGGATTATGTCTTCAGTTTCTCTCGTTGTACTCGGGTTTGCCGTTGTTTCTTGCGCATTTTCAACGTACTTAGATGTCGATTCTTTCTGAATTGTTGCGCTAGATGGTGTTCTCTGAAGTGGCATTTTAGTATTTTACAATTTAAACAGGCTTGTGTAAAAACTTCCTGGTTATGAGGCCTATTATTTGCTATTACGATATAAATAGCTTCTATTATGGCTTCTGTCATATTTGGGTTAGGGAGTGCTTTTTAGATTTTGAGAATGCTAACCACCTTTATTTTCATTTTCCCCCACTTTTACACGACATCGTACTCAGCATGTTTTGTTTTCTTTTCATGGGCGTAAGGGTTGGATGGGGAATTTCTTATGACGGCTATCGGAAGTTAAAAGGGGACGGTATTTGTCATCGAAGATTACGTGGTCCGAGGTGCGGCCAGTAGTATGCCGGAGGGATGTACGACTGCCACGCGTTCTTGCTTTTGTAATCAGTGCTGGTGCGCTATATTTTGCATTGCGGCGCTACTCTATTCACCCTTGTTACAGATAATAGGCACCAAACCACGTGCCAAGAATATTTTATTTCAAAATGCGATAAAAGATTAAGACATACAACGTTAGCATGCCCCGTATAAGCTATATTATGCAAGACACCACCGGTAACTTTTACACCGTTTCTACTTTTAGATTTTGATGTCACTCAGACACTCGATTATCCTTCACTCGACTATTCCGACTCCTGTTAAGCTTACGTTAGGTACTATTCTATTAAGCCGGTTGGCGCAATTAGCCACGACTGGTTGGCAGCTGTACGAGTAACTTAGTACCTCACCTTAAGTCCTTAGATTTAGACTAATACGATCCTTATTTAGTTGGTTACAGTTTGAGTAATAGTAAGCTAAGTTTAGGTTAGCAATTACTTTGATACAGCTCTTGTGAGTTGGTACAGCAATACCCCCGACTGGCTGGTGGTACCTTGCACGATTATTTGATTACCTTAATCTAGGACTTATACTTATTGGGCGGAGCTCGGCGAAGCGTTTTTATTTTCTGTCTGTGAGTAAAAAGGTCGATGTCCGTCCGTTCGGTCCGACGGATCTCAAGAACCACTGAACCGATTTTAAAAAAACTTTTTTTGTTTGAAAGCCTATCATGTCAGAGTGTGCACCTGATATTTGGGATTAAAAAATTTTGAGTGGTTAATTGGTAATTAGCTAATAAGTTAATTTTATGCAGCTAAAATAGAGAATTTTGCAATATTTGTGTTATTTATTGAAATAGAATCGTTTCGATCAAACCATTATAGGGTTTTTTGGGTCGAAGAATTCAAATATAATATTTTTACCAATGATAAAGTCCTATGCCCTATGCAATGTAGTTACAAGAACATAAAATTGAGTACATTCGTAATGCCAGTCAGTTTGGGATAAATTGGTGCTCGAGATGGTAACTCGATTGCACGGCCCTTATTCGCCCGGTCTAATCAAGTCTAGTACTGCTTGTCACGCCGACCCCGAATGGCTGCCGGCCCAAAAAGTCGCACTACTAACCAATACACTCTCGTCCTGGTGTTCTCACTCGACAATAAGGGCCGAATTCTTAATATTACTAGCTAGTATCTGTTATTAGATTATCACTTTTATTAAACAAATTATAGCCACTTTGTTTTATAAGGAACAACAATATTATTAGAGTTATATATTGCCGTGATTTATAATACTTATTTGTGAAGCAAAATCCTTAGTCTAGCTCCATTCTTTGATAAAAGTCTCCATCTCTTCAATCAAATCCAAGAACCAATGGATAACCCCAGTTCAGCGTACTTATTTACGCTCCAAAAATACAAAAGCCACTATAAGTCGCTGCCTCACACAATTCTTTTCGTAATAATCGTTAAACCTCAATAAGCAAGCCAAACGTACTTCCACTCGTTAAGGAACCCACTCTCAGGTGTTGAAACTATAACTGGAAAAACTAAAACAAAACTTCCTTAAGCATAAGTTAGCTAATATATACAGAAAACAAATCTAAATTATGCAAAATAACTAAATAAATTAATAAAATTTTAGAAATCTTAAGGTTTTGAGATTTAGTTTGGTTGGAGACCCGTATAATAAAGATCTTTTTTGTGAAATAATTATTTTTAAACTAAAATTTGGGACCCAGGGACTCGCTAGCCTACTAGACCCACGATGCTAGGGGTCCACTAGGCTACCTGGGGAAATCCCGGGACAAATCCTCCCAAAAACCATAAAAACGTCCCAAAGCCCAAATTTTTCACTTTTTCATCTATTATATCCCTCCCTCCCTTTTACGTCATGGGATTTTGTTTTAATTTGTTTTGTTCAAGATTATGCTAATTTGCACAATCTTCACTATATATTTCTTTATTTTAGCTAACATGTAGTTAGCTAAGTTTTATTGTTAATTCAGTCTTGGTTGTACGTCTGGACAGTGCAGCGGCGTCCGATTAGTGTTGTTCAGAGTAGTCACGTAAAAGAATTTACGTTTGGAGCTGTTTTATTCCCGTTTTATGTTCATATTAGTTTGGCGTAAAAGAATTACGCGATAAAACTGATTGCATTTCAAAGCGCGATAAAATTGGTTGTATTTCAAATTGGTTACAGAAATTGCCTAGCTACTTTTTATTGCTGGTTCTTCTAAAATTACGGCCGCTTTATGTTTTTAGCGATCATGGCGAATACACAGCTTTGGTATTTAGATTGGAGTATGGTTTTTGGCTTTGATAAGTTTGATTTATTTATGGTTTCCAGTGATATTCTACGCCTAAAGACCTAAGCGAGTTATAGAGGTGTTCGACCCGAAAAAGTAACTAGTCTTAACATACTCTATTAATTTTCCAAACAAATTCTTAGGGTTAAATATATACTAGTACTGTTGATAGCGTATTAGCTATTAACTAGTTAATAATATTTCACAAATTCGGCCCCAGTCTCGAGTGAGAAAAATACCCGGGAGAACAAATTAGGGGCTCAGTGGGTAGTAGCATCACTTGTTAGTCTCTGCAGCCGACCGGGGCGGTCTAGCAAGCGGTGTTATTTTTGAGAAGACCGGGTGTGTAAGGGGCGTGGAAAAAGATTCCCCATCCAGCAAACTCCCTCTCCAAATTACCAACGCGATCAGCCGTCCGGGGATCGAGGTTCTTGAGAAATTAACTGAGTAGTAACTTGCCACTACTACACAGTTTTTATAGTAGTGTATCGCGTCAGCCGTCCGGGGGCAGGTACACAAATATAACGGCCGTATTAGAGATAATTCTAAGACTTAGGACATGTAATTAAATAACCCTGCAGCTGGTCAGCCGTCCGGGGGCCAGTTGTATGAACTCATAAGAGCTGTAATCAAAGTAATAGCTAACCTAATTCTCAATCGCTATCATCGAAGTTAACACCATGGTCAGCGGTCCGGGGGCTGTGGATTAAATAAGGTCGGTACTTAGCGTAATTATAAAAACTTAAGTTGAGGTAATCAGACACCCGCACCGTCGTCATCCGTCCAGGGCCAAATGGTGTAACCCCCAAAAGAAGCTTATTAGACTTACCGTTGAGTGGCTTCTTGGTCAAAAGAGTTAGCTGAAACTTTGTAGAGTATCGAGGTGTAAAGGAAACCAAGAAAACCAAAATTACCGGTGCCAGGTATAGCTCAATCAATTATGGTGCTAAAAAACTGCCCCTTATTAGTACTTCAATATTTTTAAATAAATATTTCAATTACGGCTTTTGGTGCTCAATTGTCTAAAATCCAAGTGATTCAAGCTAGGGCCGCCAAGTGAATCAGATTTTTGTTAAAGAATAGGCGCTCGCAGAAAGAAGACGACCGCTTAGTACCAGCCAGCATACTACTGGCCACACCTCGGACCGCATATCTTAAGGTGACAAATCCCGCCCCAATTTAACTTCCGATAGCCGTCATAAAATATTCCCGACAAAACCCTACCCACATTTTAGACCAAACGAAACAACACACTGTAATATTTTTTCTGGTTTTGTTGGGGGTGGGGCTGGACTAATTATTTCTTACGACGGCTATCGGTTATTAAATGGTGAGGGGAATCGTCACCAGAAGATGTGGCGTTCGAGGTATGGCCAGTAGTATGCTGGCGGATATAGAGCTATTATCCTTCTCTTTGCGCGTGCCTTTCCTTTATCGAACGGTATTTTCCGTTTGTCGTTACTGCGTGAGTAACTCGCTTAACTCCGAATACAACTGAGATAGTTAACCAACAAAGCCTGTATTAAAATGTTTATTCAAAGTTAGTGACCAATATACAAGGCACCAATCTTTAGCACCGTATTTGAAGTAAGCCACAACATGTTCCGGTATCTATGCTTTTACGAAACCTTGCTAACTCCGATGCTCTTGGCTTTTGATACAGCTTTTTCACAATGATATTTTGGTCTACTCTTTCGACTATGCCACTGATTTTGCTTGACACCGTGTTACTTTTTGATTTCGTAACTCAGATGTTTGAGAGCACTATTATTATAGATAGTTATATGATAAGTTAGCGTTAGGTTAAGAATATTTACGTTCCTCTTGTGAAGTTCGTACGTATGGTTTCCGGACAGTAACCCGTACGTTTATATAATTATCTTAACCTCTTCCTTAGATTTACGTTAACACTTTCCTTATAGCCAACAGTATCCGAACGACTTACTGATGGATATTAATAATTTAAGTAGGGCTCTTGTGAGCTGGTACGTAGGCCTCCGGACGGCTGACCCAGCACGTTTATTTAATTACCTTATCCCAGTGTCTTAGAATTACACTAATTAGGTGCCAGTTATATTAATGTTCTCGTCTCCGGACGGCTGACGAGCCCCCTATAACTAGCTAGTAGCGGTGACTTCTCTCTAGTCCTCACAATTCTCTTCGGTCAGTTGGCTGTACCAACCTTCTGCGCTGAATCGTCCCCATTTAATTACTTTGGTATCCCACGTCTCGATCACGCCCCTGGTATACTCACGTACTTCCTTCCCAATTGAACACCTCCGGTTTGCTCAAGCTACGCTTTATTTATTTTACAACTCTATGGGAGGACCGTTATATTTTTTATGTAACGCTCGTGCTCAATTATGCCACTCAGGTTTTTATAAGGGAATATAATATGCCTGAATTAAATTAGTAATGATTAAAGATACTTAATTGTGAAATCTCTTGAAGCCACTCAACGTGAATTCTTAAACCAAGAAGACTCTGGTAAACATTCACCAAAAGTACTACTCGAACACCTTGATCGCTCGCGTTTTTCTTTACGCGTCCAACATCTCTCAACACCAGAATAAACAATAAAATCGTTAAAACCGTAAAAATTTTGTAAAAAAACGTAAAAAATATAGTTATCAACTGTATTTTTTGTTATGACGGCTATCGGATTATAAAATGGGGCGGGATTCGTCACTGAAGATGTGATGGTTCGTACGCGTGGCCAGTAGTATGCCGAATTGAATGTCTTTTCTTAGCGCGCGTTTGACTTTATCCTCCGTGCCTTAATCTGTTTGGCGTTGCCGCGTGACTACGTCGATTAGCTCGAGATATAGTTCCGATATAAATCCAAGAAATCTAAAATTAGAATGTTTATTTAAAGTTAGTATAATAAGTAACTTCAGTAACTGATTATACACCGGTTCAATTTTAGCCACATCTTGCACCGTTACTTAAGCCACCTATGCCTCGATACTTGTGAATGTTTTAGCCGCTCGTTTCGCAAAAGCAACGTTGTGATTTCGCTGAAGAGTTTGATTCGTTTCACTCCGATTTTCGTAGAGTGAACCCTCTTTTATTTATTTTTCTAAAAGTCAAGATTGAGCACACTATTATTCTAAGTAGTCGACTTCTATTTCACGTTCGGTTAGATACTAATTCCTCTTTTGAGGTTTGTACGAAGCCTACTGGACTGCTAGACCCGTACGTTTATCTGAATATCTTAACCTTTTCCTTAGATTTACGCTAATAATTTCCTTAGAGCCAGCTGTTTCCGGACGGCATACTGATGGATTCTGATAACCAGTAATTTCCCTTGTGGGTTTGTACGAAGCCTTCCGGATGGCTAGATCCGTACGTTTATTTAATTACCTTATCCTAAGGTCTTAGATTTACACTAATAAGTGCTTATTTTAACGAGATTATGATTAATACTGGGTTAAATTACGCTCGTGCTCGCTCGGTTTTAAGTGGGAATGATAATATAAATAATTTAAATTATTACCGGAAAAGTATGCCTAGTTGTGAAGTATATTGTGGCCCAGCGTTAATTTTTATAAGGCTCCGACTATGCACCAATTTAGTCCAAACGTACTCCTTTTTGGCTTAGCAGGATATTTGCATCCAAAAATTCAAAACCATAAACGAAAAATCATATTGTTGAAAGCCAAGTAACCGTGATTAGTTTTACCGATAACCAGCAGATTGCAAAGATTCGTATTAAAATTCACCTAGTGCGTAGCGTAATAGCTATGTAATCTTAAGAAAATTAAAATCAAAACAGCATAAGCGTTAAAAACTATAGCCGGGAACTACCATTCGTGTCGTATGACTCGTACAATAAATTTAAAAGCGGAAGTTAAATAACTCGATAACTGCGCTCTGCGGTCACCAAACTCGCCTAAAGATCGACTACGACTAACTAAATGAAAGAAAATGAACGCTGATACATGTTAGTTATATGTTATATGATACATGATACATCTAACAAAACGATTGCTAATTATGCAAATTAGCACGAAACAAAAGAAAACACGAAAACAAAGAACCAAGGAAAAAATAAAACCCAGGGGAGGGAGCTATAATAAGGGATTTGATGACCAACCCGTGGTTTTTAGGAAATTTTGGGGATTTGGGCGGGCTTGGACCGGAAACTCCTGCTAGCCTGGTAAACCCATTACAATTGTTACACGAGATAAAGCGTCAGAATAGAAATTAGCTAGGTAGTTTTCGAAATCAATTATAAACTGCAACCCATTTTACCGCGAAATTCTTTTTACGACAAATTATGCAAATTAGCACGAAAAAAAGAAAACACAAAACAAAGACCAAGAAAAAAAGAAAACCCAGGGGAGGGAGCTATAATAAGGGATTTGGTGACCAACCCGGGGTTTTTAGGAAATTTTGGGGATTTTGGGCGGGTGTGGACCGGAAACCCTCAAATAGTGCGTGGCGCAATAGCTAGGTATATAATCTTAAGGAAATAATTAAAATCGAAACAGCATACGCGTTAAAAATTATAGCCGGAGCTACCATTCGCGTCGTATGACTCGTACCAAAACTTTAAATGCGGAAGTTAAATCATCTGATAACTGCGCTCTGCGGTCACCAAACTCGACTAATGATCGACTACGACTAACCAAGGAAAAGAAAAGAAACGCTAACAAAAAACAAAGAACGAAGATTAAACGGTGTCCGATATTCCCAAAAGAATTCTTCAACACATCACTGATTCAGAGAAGCTTGAGAAGCAACTCGCGAACTTGCAATTGGTTGCACCTCTTCTGAAAATTCTTTTGATTGCATCATGAAACAGATGAATCCTTTGACAACTAAATTCGAACTCTTAGTCAGGCCACATCAGCCTTGGCAACAATTGCAGAAACTGCACAAACTAACGATTGTCCCAAACAGGCTGTTACTTTTGCGATGGAGAGCACTTCAACTCGGAATGTCCTATCTACAAAACCGCTGCAGACAGAATCGTTCAGCTCCGTAAACGAAACCGATGCGAACGATGCGGAGGAGTTTTTCATTCTACCGATCAATGCAGACGAAACATTCGTTGTGTCCATTGCAAATCAGCAAACTATCACTATTCTGCTTTGTGTCCGGAAACGTTTCCAACTACAACGAGCACCAATTTGTCGGCTACTGTGAAAGCTGGCGCAAAAGGCCGAAAGGATGGAAACAAACCAAAGCCTAAGAGGCCGAATGCGAATGGGTCTAAGGCATCATCACCAGGTTCGGTTACTGCGCAACCGATTCGAGAAGGTTCTACAGCCTATTCACAACAAAACCAGTCATCATACAGCATTACAATCCTAAGTCTGAGCCAGCGATCAGCTTTGCTCACTGCGTTCACAACTGTTAAGAGTCCTGTTACTGGTGCTAAATGTAAAGCTCGACGCATCTTCGACAGTGAGAGTCATCGAAGCTACATTAAGGAGCCAATCATCGACGCGTTGGGACTTCACAGCAACGATACCGAAAGTCTGCGAGTTTCAGTTTTCGGCTCCGATCGAACGCTTACGATGTTGTCGCAAATAGTCTCGTTAAATATAGTTCAACGCGATGGCACTACGCGCAGAATCACTGCTCATTCGACACCGGTGATCACAGACTGTTCTGTGCTGCCACAACAATTATCGAATGAAGACGCATCACTTCTACGCTCGATGAAGTATGCTCTACCCGATGATTATGAAGCTGAGGAGATGGTACAGTGGGTATTTTAATCGGATCATAATACTTCTGGGACTTTGTCCAGGCACTCGATTCACAACTTCCACCAATTTGTTACTTATTGGATCGACGGTAGGTCTACTTCTTGCCGGTCGTTATTCTTCAACGATCGATAACGAGTCAAGCGATTCATCGACTCTGCTGTGCCTCACTGAGCGCCCAACAATATGCTTTTCTTCAGTCGAGAAGATACCAGCTCAATCGAAAAAATCTTCTGGTTCCCCGGATATCGATGAGTACTGGAAACTCGAACGAAATGGAATAAACGAAGATCCAGCGGAGGTTGATGACGACAAGGCATTAGCTCAATTCAACGATACCGTGTCCGAAAGGGATTGGCGATATCATGTTTGTTGGCCTTGGATAGATGAAATGAAGCCGAAGTTGCCGACGAACTACGACGTGTCGCTCAGACGCCTTAAGTCATTAATGAAACGTCTCAGTTCGAGCCTGGTGACCAAATATCAAGAAGTTATCGACAACCAGGTAGAAAAAGGCGTCATCGAAAAAGTTCCACCATCCGCGAGTAACATCGACGAAAAATATCGTCCACTATCTACCACATCATCCTGTCATCAAAGCCTCAAGCAACACCACAAAATTTCGAATCGTATACGACGCGTCATCGAAAGGTCGAAAAGAAGATGCAAGCCTTAACGAATGCATTTACAGAGGTCCAGTTCTTCTGCCGCATCTGTGTGAAGTTTTGATCAGATTTCGATGCTGCAAAATTGCTATTATCGCCGATGTGGAGAAAGCGTTTCTTCAGATGGCTTTGCAACGAAGCGAACGCCACGCTACTAGATTCTTGTGGTGCAGCGATCCGAACGCTCCTGACATCGAGAAAAACTTGTCAATATACCGCTTTTGCCGAGTTCCGGTCATTGTAAATCCATTCTTGCTTGGAGCAACGATTCAACGTTATCTGAAGAAAATTACTTGTGAAACAGCGAAATATGTTGCTCAAAATGTCTACGTCGACAATATCACGACAGGTGCGGGAACAATTGACGAAGCCATCGCCAGTAAAGACGAGATGATAAATATCTTTCGAGAATGCTCCATGAATCTTCAAGAATTCTGTTCAAATTCAAACCAGCTCATGGAACGAATTCCGAACGCAAAAAGAGTTACCAGTCGAACAGCAAAAATGCTTGGCTTAATCTGGAATAGCGAATCCGATACCATTTCTATTGCGAAAGGCAAGCAGCAGCCAGATCTAGTCACGAAGCAACAAATCTTGGTCACGATTGCATCGATCTTTGTTCCTTTGGGATTGTTTCAACAGGTCACCTTACCAGCCAAATTGCTCTTAAAAAATATTTGGGAACACAAGATGGACTGGGACGATCACAACATTCCACCCGACCTGAAAATTCAGTGGAATTCAATCAAAGACGAGTTAAAGGCAATATCAACAAATGAAATTCCATGATTTGTCGGCGATCCATGGTCTAACAAAAGCGAAATAGTCGTCTTCTGCGATACATCAGCAAAGGGTTATGCCGCAGCCGTGTACTTGCGAACCTACGACTTTACTGACAGCTGCTGGCGAACGAATTTGGTATACGGGAAGTCACGACTCGCTCCAAAGTCCAAGATGATCACAATACCTCGACTCGAACTTCTCGGGGTACTAAAGAAACAAAAGAAAAAAAAAACAAACACAAACTAACACACCCCACAAAAAACCCACCCCGAAACCCACTGCACACGAGGTAAAACAACCGCACAATTGGTCCGCAGTGAACTATGGTGGCATGGTCCATTTTGGTTGTCGCGCTCAGGTAACGAATGGTCTATTCAAAACATCGTTCTGAAGATATGGCTATTGAATACGGTCCTTCCCAGGTCACTCACACTTTCTTGGTGGTTAGCGTTGACGCGCAGAAAGTTGAAAAAATTCTCAATATCGACATCACGCGTTATTCAAGCCTTCCGAAGCTTCTGCGAGTCACAATTCTGGTGCTAAAGCTGCTCAAGCAACGCATTTGGAACAAACTGAGTAACGCCACTAAAGAACGCTTTACCGAGGCCGACGAAATTTTTCGCCACATCTCAACGGAAACATGGTGCACTGCTGCAGAATTTCGAAGGACGAAAAGACTTTGGATTTATCAGACGTAGCAAACTCATTTCACTGAAGTTCTGACATCACTCAAAGCGGACACGAAGAACTAACTCGTTCAACAACTTGGTCTGCGACTCGATTACGACGGCATAATACGATCCTACAGTCGTATTGAAAATGCCGATCTGGTTGATGACACGATATTTCCGATGATTATTCCGAAATCATGCCGATTCACCCATCTAATCGTTACACATATTCACTGCCGTTTGATGCACGTTGGCCGAAGTACGAAAAGAATCTTGGATTCCTCACGGCAGAATTAAAGTTCGACAAGTGCTGCACAAATGTGTGACTTGTCGAAAACACAAAGGTCCTCCGTTCGCACTACCTCCGATGCCTCCTTGGCCGAAAGACTGTGTAGTGAGACAAGCCCCCTTTCAAACCACAGGACTCGACTATCTCGGTCCAATCAAACGTAAAAATTGGCAACGACGCACAAAATGTGGATGTGTCTTTTCACATGCCTCACTGTGCGAGCGATTCATCTCGCAGTCGTTATGGACTGTACTGCGCAATCTTTCCTCGACTGCCTAATCCGGTTTATTTCTCGACTCAGGAACTCCGTAAGTCATCGTTTCTGATAACGCTCCTCAATTTCGCACTGCCAAATCGACTCTAGACTGCGCTTGGCACAAAGTTTTGACCGATGAATCTGTCCAGACCGAGTCAGCAAAACGTGGCGTCGACTGGAGATTCACGATCGAACTCGCTCCATGGCAAGGTGGAATTTACGAACGACTGATTCAAATGGTCAAAGTGTGCTCAAAACGACGATCGGTCGGCGACTGCTCACACGGCAACAACTCGTCACGACGACTACCGAAGTCGAAGCTATCGCCAACACGTGACCGATCACATTTGTCTACAGTGATTCCAATTCAAAAGACTCAATTCTGCGTCCAATGGATTTTCTTACCGATCTTCCAAACAACGCAACAATCGACCACGATGAGATCAGCGCTACAAACGCACTTGGCGATGCTGGAAAACGACTGCTTTCTTATTGGAAATCACGAAGAAAGAAGTTAAACCACTTGTGGAAGCTGTGGTATTCCGAATACCTGCTCAGTCTACGTGAAAAGGGACAATCGAAGCATCATTGTCATCGTTCTCAAATTGAGAAAACACCGAACATTGAAGACATCGTCCTGCAACGAGACGACGACGCTCCTCGAGGAACCTGGAAATTAGTTCGTATCTTTGAGCTCATCAAAGGTTCCGATAGCAAAATTCGTGGCGCCGAAATCTTGCTGCCGAACAAAGTGAAAATTAGACGAGCGTTAAATTACTTATATCCACTTGAAATTCCGAATCTTTGGGAATCTGAAACAGACGGATCTATCGAAACGAATCATCAGCTCAACCCGTCTTCATCGACTACGAATGACGAAGATGAAGACCTTCATGGTTTCAGTCAGGCCGACGTTGATCGCGCCTTGGAGAATCTTCAACGGTTGCGAGTTCATCGTACCAATGCTGACGAAGCTGCTCTGCTATAGCTTCCATTAGTACTATAGCCACTAGTGAAGTGCGACAACTAGCGCTGCAGCACGGACTCACCGAAAGTCCGTGCAACTGTTGGTTTTGAAGCTTTCAGCCAGTTTAATCGTCCATTTATCCACGACGCATTGCAGCTCTAGCGCTACCACGCCAACTTCGCCGCCGGCAGTGTCACGAAGTTGCAACCCTACGATTCTACATTTCTCTTGCTGGTGCTGCTGCTGTCGTATTGTTTCAGGATTGCCGGATCAACAGCAATGAATCGAAGACAACACGAAGTCAAACACAGCTTTACCCAAAGCATCTAGCATCTGCGGACCGCCACCTTTTCCCGGTGAGATTTCTAAAGATCTGCGGTCACCAGATGCTGATGTTCGCGTTGGTATTGCATTCAGATTTACTAATTATACGATTTGATAGCCAATCCTTTTCCTTATTCCTAAATTACGATCCGAAGCGAACACATCATTATTCCGTTTTGACTCATCGAAGCAGTCTATTGGTACAAGAGCGAACATTGCTTCATTATCGATTCCACAAGATATCCTGCGAATTATCGAATTGCTGGCGGTCAGCAGTATTGTTGGACCAGTGCGGACAAGTATTCAACGAACCTTCCGGGCATTTCCTGCGGGCTTGGACATTATACACGTGAGTGTGCCATATCTTTTGTTGTTTGGTTGAATATTCGGGCTCCGCAACACCCCCCCCCCGGAACGAAAGGATTCTGTATTGTCACTTCACCCATAATTATGCGGATATTTCCGAAAGCGAAACTGAGGACCTCATTCAGTGCAGAATACCGACATTTGTGGCTATATCTGCTTACTTGCATAGTTGCGGTGAGAATTTAGACTCCAGAGATGAGCATAGCGTGCCATGATGTCTGAACAACCTAGTCAAGCCGCGTCTATGATCAGTCAGTGAGAGCATCAGTGTATTTAGAAAAAGTTGGAATCGATTGTGAAAGATCTTTTGCAAACAAGAAGCATAACACTGACGTATTTATAGCCCAATAAATAGGTACAGCTGAGATTACCTCTGTTCTGCTCTTAAAAGCCTACCCCAGGTACCACGGTTCAACCACCACAGGTATTTTTTGGCTTCCCTCAGGTACTCTTCTGTCCGACTAAAAAGTAGGCCGATTTTAGCCAGCGAGGCAAAAACGTACCAGCTGAAATGGTGTTATATGGCGTTTGCCGTGGGGATAAACCAAATTTCTCGCACCCCAGGTGACCCAGTTTAATCTAAGGGCCCCAGTTCGATTCCTCGTCGTACTTTCGAGATTATTATAACCCTAAGAGTGCTACCAAATTTGGCTTACCATCGAAACAGCCGAGCTTGTTTACATCGGGCCCCGAGAAAAAATATGGTTCAAAAAGTGTCCACCCAGATCTTCAATATCTTGCTTTTTCTTACTTCTATTGCACAAGACGTAATAACCTGTTCATAAATACCAATGTATACCATAAAAGACAATTACATATCCATATTCATAATTTTTGCCTATCTATAAGGCTTAATAGGTCCAAACCTGGGTACAACAAGGCAGAAAACCAAGGTGAATTTTGACTGTATAGAAAGACCAGCAATATGACTGTTCCTTATTAATACATTATACATTGCATATATAACTTACCATTACCACTGCCATCTCGATTTGAACCATCGCTTTTGCTATTACGAGACGAAACTGGTGGTAACTCATCGATTACTTCTATGTCACAGCTACAGTCAGATGTGCAGTTGTGTTGGATTTTGCGTGTTGCAACTGAATTGAAACGTCTGTTGGGTGATTTCAGTGCTGAAAATATTAAATAACACTGTTATAAATGTTACAACGAAAAAACAAACTGCAATTAGCAGATGTACATATGTCTACCGGGGTCGTCGCAATCGCAAAATTTGGAAGTGTGGTTTAACCTTCTAGGTACCCTGGTTGTCGCATTACTGCAAACATGTGTGATGTGTGTATAATTGTGGTTTTGGATTTCAAACTTTCGGACACCTATTTTATGGCCATATTAATCGTTATAACAGTAGCACTAGGCACAGATAACAGTAGCACTAGGCACAGCAGTCGACATATAAATGGTCGCTATATATAAAACAAATTTATACTCTAGGGCGAAATATTTTTCAGGGGAAAATTCGGTCTCGCGGGAGCGTCATGACCCTAGAAAGGAAACATCAGGTATAGACCTGGAGTCTTCACAGAGTAGAAGTGGTGCAGGATTTTAACGGTTTCCCGAGTAAATTTATCTTCTCCCCAGGTTGCTGCAGTGTTGCCGAGTATTTTAAAGTGGTATCAAAAATAGGCGACCTAAAAACGTTTAAAACTATACTTAATACTGCTGTTTTGATTGCGACTATTTATTAAAATTCCGGAGCAAACTGAAGCGCGGCATGCTGAAATACGCATTTCTAGTAAATTTTTCACAAAAAATACATCTATGTTGTAAAAACCTGGAAACACGATGAAATGCAGCAATGAGCCCCCAATCCAGGTTGGGGCTGGGACCCAGCTCATCAGAACCCCCGACCCTCAACTAATGTCCTATTTTGATCCAATGTATTCCAGATTTTGAAAAGCCCAAAATAACCCCACGAACCAAACGTGGTTCCCAACAAATAATTGAGCGTTAAACATACTGCTACAATAAGTTTAAAGTAAAAACCGTGAATACCTACCATTGCTACTGTCTGTAATCCTCATCTTCCACGACATCGTAAACCTCGTGATTGCGAAGCGGTATTGGAGGGAGTTCTTCGATAACTTCAACTTCGCAATCACTTCTATTATCGCTTTCACTAGTATTGTTGGTATTGTTGCTGCTATCCACAACAAAGTTACTTTCACCGCTGATGCGAGTTGTTACGGGACCTTCTTCAATTTCACAATTCCGACCAGATTCACCACCGTCAATGCTTACCGGTGCTGTACCCTCCGTAGCGTTGCTTTGTGATTCGCTGTCAATTATATTGCCACTTTCAAAAGTTACTGGACATGTGTTATTAGTCCCGTAATTAGTAACAGTTACGTCGCCATTTATTCTGTCATTTTCTGCATTCACAATGCTGTTCGAATCTGCGAGCTCAGCAGCCGTAAGTTCACTTTCACTTAAACTAATACCGGAAATTAACGAACGTGGCACTTGTCGTAGAACCGAAAGCGCGTTATCTAGGTGTCCCGAGTGACTGCTTAATTTATTTGAGTCAGTTTTGTTAAGCCAGCATTTGACGGACCCGGAACGCTCTCAGCATTAGGCGGCGAGTGCCGTCGATTTAACATCGAGTTTGAGTTAGGCAACTGTAGATCCAACGTCCCGTTAAAAGCATAGTCCCGTAGCAGGGTTCTATCACCAACTCGATCAAAAAATGCCTTCGGGTATATCGTAGATGGAGCCGGAATCCTATAATCTCGTAAATGTGTTTTCTTGACTCACAGTTGAAATATTTATTTAAACAACAAAATCTGGCAGTATATATTTTAGCGCTGCGGAAGTCTAAACTAATCTCCACTCACTTATTTCAATTTAAACATAACTCTGAATGAGCAAAAAATATTTCTAAAACAGTTGTCCGTAAACTTATATCGTAAGTGTTACACTCGGAGACCTTTTTTTCGTCTTGCTCCAGTTTTCCAAGGCTGATTTCACAACGTCTTCATTCCGGTCGGTCCGACATACAACCAAATCCGTCGCTTCCTGGGACAAAAAATCAGGGCACACGGCCTGGTGCCTGCCAATGCCCAAAAAGAGCGCGAGGAAGAGCCTGCTTTCAGGTGCTCAGCTCACAGCCGGTTGCCAATTGGGGGGCGGGGGACCATTGAAACAGTTTCGGGCTTTGAGAGCAAGAGAGTCAAACTCGCGCTCCACAAAACGTTTGCTTTTGAAACACAGAAAGAGAAAAAACAAGACACCATTTCTAAATCAGGGGACTAAAAATTCGATTAATTGCATTTAAAAATAGCTTTCTTTTTAATTGCTTTTAACTATATGTTTTCTCAGTGTATCCAAAAGTATTTGGCGCTTTTTCGTTAAAACAACTGGCAATTTTTGCAAATTTTTATTTTTTGAGGCGGACAAGACTCCCATTTGTCGGCTCCGAGGGACCCCCGGCTTTGAAGCAACGGAGAAGCCAGAGAATAAGATGGCGCCCATTCTTACATTGTTTACGTTTGACGTTTCTAGGAAAATATACAAAAAGGCCGTAACACATAGTCTAAAAGTAAAACAGTTTTTAGCCTAGCAAATGTACATAATGTAATTTTCCTACACAATAAACATGGCTACTCATAATTCAAATAATATCAATACTGCAAGATGTTTTATAATAAACTTCTGGATTAAATCGCTAGAGTAGTTTCATCTTTGAATGATTATTTGGAAGATGCGTTGTAAAAACAACTTTGTTTTTAATAATTGATACTCGCGTGAAAACTTTTTATGACTAGCTGTGACACTTTATATTGCGGAACTCCATTTTGTAGATGTTCTGTTTATAGATCTCGAGTAGGGAGTCATAGGGCTAGACCGAATTTTTACATTATGCAAAATATACACGTTAATAAAGAAATCACAATCGAAATTCCCCAGGCCCAAAACCTTTTCCCACAGGGAGGCGATTTCCACGTGTAACCGACCCAAAGTTGTCCCCCTACCCCGAGCTTCAAATTACACGTATTTTTCAACAATTGATTGTATTTTTATATATGATCTTGGCTATATCGTGCATTGAAGCTTGTAGTTCCTGTTATATTATTGACGCACATCACCGATTTACCCCATGTATATTTGATTGATCATGGAGTTACACGGCTTGTATTAGCTGTATTTCGGTACTTGGCCTTTTTTTGACGCAATGCACGCTAAGCCCTAACCCTAAATACCTAGAGGAAAGCTTTTAGTGGCTATCGCACGGAAAGGCCTCCATGCAGAATTCTGGTCCCGGCGAATATCGTATTCCGGCTTGCGGTTCCAATAAAAAACATACCAATTCTGCTTTAAACATTTTTAATTTTTTCCACATTTTTGTTAATTATATACATACGTTCGGATATACACAATGACTAGATTCTTAATAAATGCATACAAAACAAAATTTTTAATCTCAAAATTCCTATAAAACGTTTAATACGGAACCTTTAAAACTAACAGGTATTATAACAGACTCTCGAGTATTTATAATCTGTAAGATTATTGAACATAAACTGCCTAAAGGACAAGATGTGCGCTTGTAAATTTTGCAAATTGAATATATATATACATATCTACATATTTACAACTTACCTAGAGTAGCTAGCAAAAACGAACTGTGTTTGTATAGTGCGCGTAGTAGACCAATATTGGATAGTATATAATAATTCCACGCTGTAGAAAACAGACCAAATCGTGTTTATCCCAAATGTCTCGCCGCACATTGAGCGCGACGCAGTTTAAAAAAGTACGTATATTAAAAAACGTTTTTATTGCCACGGCGGACCGCAAACTTCATCTCGACAGGTAAATAAAACATTTCCTTTCTCAGCCTCTTCAAGGCATCCGCGAGACAATAATAACGCTTAATTTTAATATACATTCCTTTTTAAACTGCGTCGCGCTCAATGTGCACGAATAGTAATGCATTTGGGATAGACGACAATTTCGCTCTGTTTTCTACAGCGTGGAATTATTTATACGATAGAGAAGACAAACTGTGGTCAATCACGCGCATTTAACAAACACAGTTGCATTTGCTAGCTACTCTGCAGAGGTAGTGCTTAAATCTGGTGTATATATACTGATTTGCAAAATTTACAAGCGCACATCTTGTCCTTTAGGCAGTTTATGTTAGATAATCTTACAGGATTATTAAATACTCAGAGTTGTGTTGTGGTGCCCGTTCAGTTTTAAAGGTTCCGTATTAAACGTTTTATAGGGGAATTTTTTGAGGTAAAATTTTGTTTTGTCTGGTTTTATTAGATCTTAGTCATTGTGTATATCCGAACGTATGTATCATAATTGGGCGAAAAATGTGGAAAAAATTAAAAATGTTTAAAGCAGAATTACGATTTCGGTATGTTTTTTGCCTTTTCTTGGAACCGCAACCGGAATACGATATTCGCCGGGACCGGAATTCCGGTTACTCCATGTTGGAGGCCTTTCCGTGCGATAGCCATGTATGTAAAAGCTTTCTACTAGGCTATTTTTGGGTTCAGGCTTAGCGTGCATTGCATTTTGCAAAGGGGCCAAGATACCCGAAATACACTAATACAACCATATAACTCCATGATCGATGGATATACATGGGGTAAATCAGGTGCAATGGAATACATACAATAATATAACAGGAACTACAAGCTTCAATGCACGATATAGCCAAGTCCATATATAAAAATTTAAATTGAGCAATCATTGTTTGAAAAATACGTGTGTAACAAAGCTCGGGGTAGGGGGACAATTTTGGTCGGCTTAGCGATTGGAGAGTCGCCTCCCTGTGAAAAAGGTTTTGGCCTGGGGATTTCGATTGTGATTTCTTTATTAACGTGTATAATTTTGCATAATGTAAAAACTGCATCTAGCCCAATAGTCTACTGAGATCTATAAACCAGAACAGTCTAACAGAATGGAGTTCCGCAATATAAAGTGTCACAGCTAGTCATAAGAAGTTTTTAGCACAAGTATCAATTATTAAAAACAGGAGTTGTTTTTAAGCAACGCATCTTAGATAATCATTCAAAGATGAAGAATATTTTTACTCATGCACGATTTAATACCAGAAGTTTATTATAAAACATCCATTGCAGCGTGTATTAAATTAATATTGATTTGAATTATAGTAGCCATGTTTATGTAGGAAAATTAACATTATGTACAATTTGCTGCACTCAAAAGAGATCTGTTTTTATTTTTGACTTAATGTGTTAACGGCCTTTTCTATATTTTCCTAGAAACGTCAAACGTTCAAATTAAATGTAAATCGGGCGCAATGTATTACTCTGGCTTCTCCATTTTTCTTGGGGAGGGCATGAACCGGGGGTCCCCATGATTCAGAGCCAAATGCAACAAATGGGAGTCTATTCCGCCTAGAAAATTAAAAATTTTCCAAAATTCAGTTGTTTTAACGAAAAGCGCCAAAAATTTAATTAATGCTTTTGGATACACTGAGAAAACATATAGTTTAAAAGCAATTTTTAAAGAAAGCTATTTTTAATGCAATTTAATCGAATTTTTAGTTCCACACTGAGATTTTAGTAAAATGTATCTTATTTTTTTTACTTCATTTCATGTGTTTTTACCAAGAAAGCAAAACATTTTGCCTGGGACACGAGTTTTGGACACTCGTTGTTTTGCTTGGGATCACCGAAAACTGTTGCAGTTAGAAGCTCCCACCGCCACCCTAATTTGGCTAAATCCAGCTACTTATGTAGCTTGAGCGTCTGATACCTAGAGTTGGCGTAATACTCTTTCCTCGCGTACTGTTTTTGGGCTAATATTGGCAGCGTCACACGTGTGCAGCTGTGATAAATTTATTTTGTTACACTACAGGATATGCGATCGGATTTTGGTTGTTATGTCAGTATCAAACCGGAATGAATGACGTTTGTTGAATTCTTAATATAGCAGATGTTTGGATAACTCGACAATAACGTAAAAAAATGGTCTTCCTAGATGTAACACTTACGATATAAGTTTACGGACTGTTTTAGAAATATTTGCTCATTCAGGTTATGTTTAAATTGAAATAAGTGAGTGGAGATTAGTTTAGACTTCCGCAGCGCTAAAATATATACTGCCAGATTTTGTTGTTTAAATAAATATTTCAACTGTGAGTCAAGAAAACACATTTACGAGATTATAGGATTCCGGCTCCATCTACGATATACCCGAAGGCATTTTTTGATCGAGTTGGTGATAGAACCCTGCTACGGGACTATGCTTTTAACGGGACGTTGGATCTACAGTTGCCTAACTCAAACTCGATGTTAAATCGACGGCACTCGCCGCCTAATGCTGAGAGCGTTCCGGGTCCGTCAAATGCTGGCTTATACAAAACTGACTCAAATAAATTAAGCAGTCACTCGGGACACCTAGATAACGCGCTTTCGGTTCTACGACAAGTGCCACGTTCGTTAATTTCCGGTATTAGTTTAAGTGAAAGTGAACTTACGGCTGCTGAGCTCGCAGATTCGAACAGCATTGTGAATGCAGAAAATGACAGAATAAATGGCGACGTAACTGTTACTAATTACGGGACTAATAACACATGTCCAGTAACTTTTGAAAGTGGCAATATAATTGACAGCGAATCACAAAGCAACGCTACGGAGGGTACAGCACCGGTAAGCATTGACGGTGGTGAATCTGGTCGGAATTGTGAAATTGAAGAAGGTCCCGTAACAACTCGCATCAGCGGTGAAAGTAACTTTGTTGTGGATAGCAGCAACAATACCAACAATACTAGTGAAAGCGATAATAGAAGTGATTGCGAAGTTGAAGTTATCGAAGAACTCCCTCCAATACCGCTTCGCAATCACGAGGTTTACGATGTCGTGGAAGATGAGGATTACAGACATAGCAATGGTAGGTATTCACGGTTTTTACTTTAAACTTATTGTAGCAGTATGTTTAACGCTCAATTATTTGTTGTGAACCACGTTTGGTTCGTGGGGTTATTTTGGGCTTTTCAAAATCTGGAATACATTGGATCAAAATAGGACATTAGTTGAGGGTCGGGGGTTCTGATGAGCTGGGTCCCAGCCCCAACCTGGATTGGGGGCTCATTGCTGCATTTCATCGTGTTTCCAGGTTTTTACAACATAGATGTATTTTTTGTGAAAAATTTACTAGAAATGCGTATTTCAGCATGCCGCGCTTCAGTTTGCTCCGGAATTTTAATAAATAGTCGCAATCAAAACAGCAGTATTAAGTATAGTTTTAAACGTTTTTAGGTCGCCTATTTTTGATACCACTTTAAAATACTCGGCAACACTGCAGCAACCTGGGGAGAAGATAAATTTACTCGGGAAACCGTTAAAATCCTGCACCACTTCTACTCTGTGAAGACTCCAGGTCTATACCTGATGTTTCCTTTCTAGGGTCATGACGCTCCCGCGAGACCGAATTTTCCCCTGAAAAATATTTCGCCCTAGAGTATAAATTTGTTTTATATATAGCGACCATTTATATGTCGACTGCTGTGCCTAGTGCTACTGTTATCTGTGCCTAGTGCTACTGTTATAACGATTAATATGGCCATAAAATAGGTGTCCGAAAGTTTGAAATCCAAAACCACAATTATACACACATCACACATGTTTGCAGTAATGCGACAACCAGGGTACCTAGAAGGTTAAACCACACTTCCAAATTTTGCGATTGCGACGACCCCGGTAGACATATGTACATCTGCTAATTGCAGTTTGTTTTTTCGTTGTAACATTTATAACAGTGTTATTTAATATTTTCAGCACTGAAATCACCCAACAGACGTTTCAAT
This sequence comes from Trileptium ribeirensis, assembly GCA_030248225.1. Taxonomy (NCBI): domain Eukaryota; kingdom Metazoa; phylum Nematoda; class Enoplea; order Enoplida; family Thoracostomopsidae; genus Trileptium; species Trileptium ribeirensis. Next base: position 36,130 of record JASANE010017340.1, read on the forward strand.
TCAGTTGCAACACGCAAAATCCAACACAACTGCACATCTGACTGTAGCTGTGACATAGAAGTAATCGATGAGTTACCACCAGTTTCGTCTCGTAATAGCAAAAGCGATGGTTCAAATCGAGATGGCAGTGGTAATGGTAAGTTATATATGCAATGTATAATGTATTAATAAGGAACAGTCATATTGCTGGTCTTTCTATACAGTCAAAATTCACCTTGGTTTTCTGCCTTGTTGTACCCAGGTTTGGACCTATTAAGCCTTATAGATAGGCAAAAATTATGAATATGGATATGTAATTGTCTTTTATGGTATACATTGGTATTTATGAACAGGTTATTACGTCTTGTGCAATAGAAGTAAGAAAAAGCAAGATATTGAAGATCTGGGTGGACACTTTTTGAACCATATTTTTTCTCGGGGCCCGATGTAAACAAGCTCGGCTGTTTCGATGGTAAGCCAAATTTGGTAGCACTCTTAGGGTTATAATAATCTCGAAAGTACGACGAGGAATCGAACTGGGGCCCTTAGATTAAACTGGGTCACCTGGGGTGCGAGAAATTTGGTTTATCCCCACGGCAAACGCCATATAACACCATTTCAGCTGGTACGTTTTTGCCTCGCTGGCTAAAATCGGCCTACTTTTTAGTCGGACAGAAGAGTACCTGAGGGAAGCCAAAAAATACCTGTGGTGGTTGAACCGTGGTACCTGGTGTAGGCTTTTAAGAGCAGAACAGAGTAATCTCAGCTGTACCTATTTATTGGGCTATAAATACGTCAGTGTTATGCTTCTTGTTTGCAAAAGATCTTTCACAATCGATTCCAACTTTTTCTAAATACACTGATGCTCTCACTGACTGATCATAGACGCGGCTTGATAGGTTGTTCAGACATCATGGCACGCTATGCCCATCTCTGGAGTCTAAATTCTCACCGCAACTATGCAAGTAAGCAGATATAGCCACAAATGTCGGTATTCTGCACTGAATGAGGTCCTCAGTTTCGCTTTCGGAAATATCCGCATAATTATGGGTGAAGTGACAATACAGAATCCTTTCGTTCCGGGGGGGGGGGGTGTTGCGGAGCCCGAATATTCAACCAAACAACAAAAGATATGGCACACTCACGTGTATAATGTCCAAGCCCGCAGGAAATGCCCGGAAGGTTCGTTGAATACTTGTCCGCACTGGTCCAACAATACTGCTGACCGCCAGCAATTCGATAATTCGCAGGATATCCTGTGGAATCGATAATGAAGCAATGTTCGCTCTTGTACCAATAGACCGCTTCGATGAGTCAAAACAGCATAATGGTGTGTTCGCTTCGGATCGTAATTTAGGATTAAAGAAAAGGATTGGCAATCAAATCGTATAATTAGTAAATCTGAATGCAATTCCAACGCGAACATCAGCATCTGGTGACCGCAGATCCTTAGAAATCTCACCGTAAAAAGGTGGCGGTCAGCAGATGCTAAATGCATTGGGTAAAGCTGTGTTTGGTCAGCAGATGCTAAATGCATTGGGTAAAGCTGTGTTTGA
>JASANE010017342.1:0-25746 GCA_030248225.1 Trileptium ribeirensis
TATCATGTAAGGCATTTTATTTTTGTCTATGGATCCAAGTAACTTGTAACCAATCCCAAAGACGTAGTCAGCTTCAATTGGTATAGGAAGCTGTACTGTCAAATCATTTAAGTTTTCTACAATAATAATCTCCATTTAAGCTGTTTGTAAATAGCATAGCCTTTTCATGTAGTGCTGTTGTTTTTTTCTCTTTATTTCAAAAATTAATTTACATATATCGTTTACAATATCATACATATCACCAAGAGACTTTACACCTGTTATTACAATTTTCCCTGTTCTAAAGACGGACAATGTCCCACTCTTATGTCTAAAACTCAAACTTGGAAATAATTCCGGTAGGTATGTTATAGTGTAATCGCCTCTCAGCTTTTCATACAAAATATTTAAATCAATAGCAGCATTACATTTACACACACCAGTTACTGAACAAATTTCAAATTCAAATTCATCAGTCCAGTATCCAAAGTTTTTCAAAATTTTCTTAAAATTCTTCGCATCCGAACGCAAGTCATCCATTGATTTGTATCCCAGAAACAATAGTTTGCCATTTGGCCATACCATCACACTTCCGCTTGACAACTAGCACGAAAACGTCGTGGGTTGTATCGTAATCGCTGTAGAACACTGCTGAGTTGTAGCAAGTTAATGTTATTACTGGTTGTAGTCTTTACCACTAAGTTGGTTATTTTGAAGTCCATAGCGAACTGACATCCAAAGGCGACCGTACCAGTTGTCTTTAGTCCAAAGACTGATATCGTTGACGTTTGCGTCTTCTATATATAGCCCAATTCCGTTACCAAATTTGCTTGCCTCTGCAATCACAGCATTTTTTGTAGACATCAACAGGTCGTAGGTGGGGTTATGTTGATTGGCTTTAGCCTCCATTGCTTTAAGTACGATGTCATACTTGACCTTGTCCCATTCTGGTTGGTCGAAAAATTTTAAATTTTCCCAATATTTATTATCTTCTTGGGAGAGCGTTCCATCGATATTTCATATCTTGCTTCATAGCAGTTGAAGTAATTCGCCTTTTCCGATTCATAATATTACTGAATACTACTATACGTCATATCGTCCACCTTGAAGTCAGCGACATGTACGCTGCTCAACGGACAATAGCCTGTAGCAAATAGCGCCAAGGCTCGACCGTCTTTCGATTCACAAATCTTAAACGTAGTTGATGTTGACATATTGTTCAATATAAACGTTTCCACTCGATACTTTTCTTTTCATGTACTTCCTTGCCTCTCCCTAAAGCCCCATTCGGTACACCCTGCATATACTCTGTTCGAAATTGGTCAATGTCTATTGGACGAGGAGCTGAAAATTTTCCGCTATCAGTTACCAAATACCTTACTATATCATACAGGGTTGATCCTACAGATCCGTCAGAATACTCAACACGATTGTTTGCATCTTGCTTTATGGGTTTCAAATGACTGGAAAGGAGTTTGACCTTGGACTGTAGGCGCTTGGAAAATAGACTTGAAATATCTTCCTTTGGCTTGTCCTCAACTGTATCCACACTGATTTTCACTGGTTCTCCACTAGTTTGCGTGTGTTTCTCTAACCAGCTGGGAGAAACTAAGAGGTATCGCTTGGCCATACTACAATCAATGTTTTTAAAAGATCGATTGTAACATATTGTCTTTTCATGTTATCCGATAACTTTAAAGACGATAATTTGTATATTGAGGATCGTTGCTTGCGTAGCTGCTTAATCTGCTGCTCAGTAAGAGGAATGTTACCATATAAAATGTTATAACAAATTTCGCTCAAGGATTTTATTACAGATACGGGGGCGGACTTCATAAAACTTTTAACACATTTCTTGTTAGTTTTAACCAAGGCACAGGCCAGAGATATTGTTGCTGAATGACGTTCCATATCTTATATAAATCACGGTAACATGTCTTTTCATGTAGGTTTGAACACTGCAGTTTGATCAAAAATATTTTCCCTAACACGTAAATCCTCAGGTGTATTAGGCTTGAGATCAATCATTAGATAACTGTAGGGTTTGTCATTAGTTGCCATTTCAAAAGCTGTAGACAGGAAATTGGGTTTATGTGGCCACATTTGTCTTCCTAGTGTTGCAATCATTGATTTCGAACGAGGATTTGGGAATAGGAATAAATACTGAGCGTTTCTGGAAATCTCTGTCATGTATTTTCCGGAATGGTAAAAATTTTGCACTATAAATATAGTACTAATATTTACATGTCGCATTCGGGTAAACATGTTTGCTAATGTTTTGTCGTTTGAGTACTCCATTAAATCATCAAGAATGTAGAGTGTTTGTCCTTCATTCCTTTCAACCACGGTGGCGAATCCTTCTTCACACGTTAAATTATCCATTTCCTCTGACAATTGATGATACATAGGTTGCATCATTCCATAACACCAAACAACTTTTTCAAATTGCTTATCAAATAGATTTTTGCGCAACAGTTGAGCCACAAGATGAGTTTTCCCTACTCCTGTTGCGCCTGACACAATACAGGTAAACGGTACTTCTAACGGTATTGACTCCATTTTTAAAATTGATAAGTGAGTCATACTCTTTTGATGTCTTGTTCACCCACCCAGCTGTTGAATTTTTCAGGATATCCAAGCCATTTTACTAAGTATTGACGAGTACCATCTTTCATTCTACGTTTTCGCAATATTTTCTCAATCTTAAATGTATCTCCTACACGTACCTTTTGAAGTTCCTGCTTGTACCATGTTCCCAAGATATCTTCTTTTCCGTAATAACTAATTTTATAACGCTGTGGATCTGAAGTTATTCGTCTTGTAATATAAAATACTTCTTGAGACCATTGAGGTTTGTATCCCTTGTCGAAGATAAATTGACCACTTGCAACTCTTACAGCATCGTTGAGCTTAAACTTGTATAAAATGTTTCTATGTCCTCGTGGAGGGTACCAAATGTTTAAAATATCAGATTCATTTTCAACAGTTACATGCACAGGACGGAAACCATAACGATTCTTTGTATGGTTGTAGTTATCAACAATGTCTTGTAAAATGTCGATATATCGATAGGTATTGTGTTTGGTAAGATATCGATATATTTTGGATTTCAAAGTACGGATACACCTTTCTGCAACTGCAGCCTTGGTTTCAACATTCTGAGCAGTGTAGCAAATTATTCCATACTGTTGACAAAGGTTTTTGAAGGTGATATTTGTAAATTCAGTTCCACGATCGGAGAAAATATGATTTGGACGGGTAATACGAAACATGGTTTCCAAGGCTTCGCGTACTAATTTTGAATTTTTAAACTTTAAAGAGGCAACTCTGACAAATTTAGACAGTACATCTATAACCACCAGTAGATACTTGTTACCATCATTATACCTTGACAATCGAGTCATATCTGCAAGATCAACCTGCCATAGATCATTGAGACCTTTGGTGACTGTTTTCATCCTTCGAAACCTCCTCCTTTTCGGTTTATGAAGTGTATAGGTATCCTGTCCTTGTAGCCATTCTTTAACTTGCTGCTTTGAATAGCCATATTTCTTTGCATGTTGGCAAAGTTTGTTTATCCCTGAAAAGGCGACAGGGCTTTTCAAGTTGTAATATAAATCTTCCAGCTTCATGATTAATATATACAAGATGCTATTATCTTTTCATGTTTATTGGGTAACTGGTTACAATCTTATCTTTATAAATATCATATACAATCCTCACTGTACGCGTTAACATACCACAGGGCATTACCACACCAACAATATCATCAAATTGTTTCTCCATTATATATTCATTGTTTCCAATATACTTTATATAATCAAATTCAGTCAAACATTTTTCAATCACCCATTGTCTCGATTCTTCTGTCACAACAAACCACGACGTACTGCTGTTTTCATACTCCAAATGTTTCGTTTGCGCGTGATAGGAATAGGTCAGCATTTCTAATATTTACTCTAATCAGTCGTTTTTCAAAGACTCGTTGTAGATTGAAGGTTGACAATTTCGCGATGAAGGAGTATTCCAAGTTGCAATTTGTTAAATAAAATCTCCTGTATGTATCGTCTGTTTGAATCAGCACGACGAGATTCTTATACTGTACCACGAACCTTCCAAATAGATGTTCAGATATATCAAACAGATAGACAATTTTTTCGCTCCACAGTTTGATGGAACTAGGAGGGTGAAGTATTATGTCAAATTGTAGATTATCGTTTGCTCGGTTCACCCAGTGAATGTTGTAACCACGAGCTGGAAACCAAGATTCAATTCGAGACTTTGTCCAATCTTCGAAGCATAAAGGTCCATTGAGTGATGTTCCTTCAATAGAGGACTTCTTTCCATGTTTGTTAACCAGGAAACCGGTCTCTATTGCAATCGTTGTAAGCAGAGTAACGATTATTGGAATGATCTTTTTCAAATCAATTCTTTTGCCACAAAAATTTTGCTTCTTCTGATATATTTCCGGTTCTTGCTCCACAAATTCAGAAAACGAAACAGATTTGTTAGCCATATTAACTTGTAAAATATAGTATGTGCATCCTTTTCATGTATTTCATGCTAATTTTTTTAAATTTTATTATAAATACAATAAAATACATATATAAATACAAAGTATAAATATCAATCAGAACAATCCATAATATCACAATGTCCGTATGGAATAGAAGTTATCCCATCTAGTAAAATATACCGCTTATCGTCATAAGCGCTCAAACTAATCTTATTCTGCTCAACCGTATACAGTTGATGTTTATTGTTTGAAATCTTTTTCATTAAATGTCTAAGTCTAGTGGTGTTTCTAAGAGTCTGGATGTAATCATCCATATGTATAGCTTTTTTGAGGGTTTGTTTTTTGACACCCTTTGCTCTCTTTTTTTCAACACCTCCGCATTTTAACGAGTACATTTTTGGTTTCAATCCGCAAAACTCCTCAATAGGAATCCCAGCAGTCTCATCTTTCATTTTACCCAAAACCTTTTTGTTTTTGGTAGAGTATAGGAAGTGATCGGGTGAATAGTCACTGGTGTCAAAGTATTCTATATCTTCCTTCATGTCACCGTAGACATCCTCCGCGTATATGTCATAGCAGAGACTGTCGGTATCGGTAAACAGCAGATGACAATCATATCTGCTCTTGATATATTTGTAGTGGAAATCGTACATTAACATTTTGGAAAGCTCAAGAACTGTAAACCCCACGTAAATTGGTTTGCATAAACAAACACTTGGTTTCTTCATTGAAACCGCCACTAAATTTTCATCAAAGATTGTACTGCCACTGTAACGAGGGTTCGATACCAACTTCTGAAACTTTTTCGGACAATTTATAAGCTTAATATCTTTATAAGCCCGTACATTTTCCATAGTCTTTCCAAAGACTGCATTATTTAGCAGTTTAAATAAATCCTTTTCAAAATCACTCTTTGCCTGTTTGCGTTTTTCGGTATTAAACAAAATATAGGGTTTCATCCAATCTCGCTGGTTAAACTGAATTGCCCTATGGATTTTAGTTACCTTGAGACCCAAATCGGTATACAGTTTCAGATTCCTAGCATGTACGATATATTTAGCCTTGTTGTTCAAATTAGGGACGAGTTTTCTAACTGGGGTATATTTCATTCGGAAATCCTCCTTTACCTGGAGGCAATATGGGGACAACATTGAGTCTTCAATTTTCATAGATTCGGGAGCAAGAGGGTAATCACTGTGTAAGGTGTGTAAATAATCTGGGTATTCCAGATCAACTTCAAGCACATAACCAATATCCTCATCGTTTTCCCAATTTATCTTTGACAGATGACTCTCTTCTACCCACTTGAATCCATCTACGGGTAACTTCTGAACCATAGTCCATCCATATAAATTATTCGCATCCAAGTACATTATATAGTTTGACTCCTTAGTTGGATCATAATTTTCAAGATACTTGTTGTTGGCTTTGGCATATCGGTGTGAAATCATTGAAATGCCTCCTCGTATGCCATGTTCAAAAAACATGTACATATTAGAGTCTTTCAACAATTGTAACCGCACGCCTGTCAACTTTAAACAAGCATCCCATCCAAAACTTGGGAGTGTTATATAATGTACCGGGTCCAACTTATAATTATCAATAGCAAAATTTCTAAAACTTTCAAATACATCACATAATAATAAAACATCAGTCTTTACATAGAGATCATGGTATTGTCCCATGTTCTCCAAATTTAGTTCAGACCATACTTTTTTAGCATGTTTATGGCTAGCTATCTTCAGTTATATTTTGATCATTTAGTTTATTGTAGAACGCATTGATAGATGGTAATTGCGTTTCATCAAAGCGTTCCCAAGAGTCCATATAATCGTATGGGTACACACCCTTTCGTAATAATAGTTCTGTATTGTCGCCAAACTCCTCCGTCATTGCCGGAAATTTACCACCCTTCTTTAAATTGTCCACCAACGCTTGAAGCGAAGACGATAGAAATTGAAAACTGTCTTTAAATTTGAGAGACCAAGTATATTTTTTAGGTTTTGGACTCTCTTCCGCAGCCGTAGTATCTTCAGCCGCAATATTATCCAACAGTTCGTTATCCTCCATATCGCTATCTTCACCCTCACCTAGTTGATCAAGAGAAATCACATCAGATAAATCGTCTTCGTTAACTTCTAGATGAGGTTGAATGTTTGGTTGCATTGAGTCGTGTATAGCAAAGAGATGAGCGAGGTATCCATTGGGGTCATATTTTGCAGATATTTGTTGCTGTTCCACAATTTGATGTTGAAGTTTGATGCTAAAGGACAGATAACCCTCAGCACCTTTGGGTATACAATCGAGCTCCATCTTAAGTTGATTGGTTAATTTACCAATCTCTTGCATGATTAGATGACCATCATACTTTCGCAAGTTGTGGAAAAAGATGTTAACATCTCGGTTGAGTTTATAGCTAATGTTGCACTCATTGTGGACTGCACCCCGAAATCGGCCACAAAGATGACAGTGGTCTCTGACACGATCGTACAACAGTTGTTTGCCACAAATGAAGCAGTCTTTGGTGTAATGGTATTGATACCAATCGTCTTTAGTCATTTGAAGCGAAATTGGGTTATTGACGCGCTCTTGGTACTTGTTACCCAATTCAATTACATTGTGTAAAAAGTTTTTGACACAGTCTTTGCCGCGATATACTAAGGGTTTCCCCATTTCCTTTGTATCTTCTCCACAGCACTGAAAAATGTCAATCATTCCATAGCCGCACACTTGATGTTTTTGATAAGCTTCGGTGTATGAAGTTGATGGACATGGTTGACAAGATTCGATGGGGAGAAGTAGCGTTTCAAAATCAGCGTAGATGGTGTACGGAGCTCGAAGCATTTTATGGGTGTTTCGGAATTGAAGAATGTCGTCTTTGGGGAATGTTATTCGGGTATATTCGTTGTTTTTACACATTTCTGTATGGAGATCCAGCTTTGCTTGCGAATATTGAGGGAGCAGACATCGTTGACAAAAATACTTTTTGTGTTGATATCCTCGTTGGCTATGAAGCAACCGATCCAAATCCTTGATCCAGCAATAATGTCCTTTGTATAACAGTAGATTAACCACTCGTTCATAGGGTCCCTCGTATATACGAAGAGGAACTAGTTTGCCATCGTCGCACGATATCACGCTGACACCAATATTATTAAGCTTTTCAAACTTGCTGATGTCGTTGACTTGAACCGGGAAGTTGATACCGTCGAATTTTAGATTATCGACATATTCTTCGTATTTTGATTGCCGTTGAGGATTTGTAGTTGAAGTATAGAGGGCTGATAATATAGCCCATTGGAAGCATTTGTTATCACTATTTTCGACATTGACGACAGCCTTTTTAGATTGAATTGTTTTTGGGAGAGGCTTGTATGTGGCCCCTCGTAATCCAACGTATCGAGCCAAGTGGAGGTCAAGGTGTTCCACTTGTTTGACAATCCAGCCAGATCCACGTTGAGCAAAAGTGTCAATGTTCTTTAAAATATCATCGAAAATCATTGATGTATGTTGATTGAAGGTGGAAAAATTGAGAATCCGCTGTAGTTTGCCTGAGAAGGTTGCGCTGATTGTCGTATCAGGATCCATATCCTTCTCAAACGTAACCTTCATCCCAACGTATGCCTTGAGACCATTCCATGTCGACAACCGTTCTTTGATCGCATTTTCCAACTGACGCCTGCTGTGATTAAGGAATACAGCAGGGTCCACCACATTACGACGTGACGTAATTTGATAGCTCTCCAAAAAACCGCGAAGTGGTCGTGAAAGCAACGAGATCATAAAACCAAGCAGTTCAGAAATGAGCGCCATATCAAACTGATTGAAATTTTTGAAATTACACAGCCTTTTATACCCTTTTCATGTATTCATACCAGACGCTGATTGGTTGAATTATTGGAATTGTGCCAGTAGAAGCTTCTAGAACATTCCAAAGTGATGAGTCATTAATTATAATGAATGTCTGTGTGGAGGGGACCATCATATGTATGTATTACGTATACATGTGTATGTATATATTATTTGTTGCGTGGGCGGAGGGGGACTATTATATGTATTACGAATATATGTATATGTATTTAGGATAATTAATCAATTTTGACAGGTAATTAATCATTTTTGACAGGTCACGTGATCAGGGTCATTAATCATTATTTCCCCTAAAAATTTGACAGGTCATTAATCAAGTGGCGCAGAACCGGCCTTTTTCCTACTACTTGCAATATACAGATCCGTAGGGCTGCGAGGTAGACCACTTCGTCACGCTATCAATATGGTGTACCGCATTAAGTATATACCTTTGGAATATTTTCCCTTAGGTACCCATGCCCGAAATTGGTCAATTCTAAAGATACAGCGATAATTTCGCTACCACTTCACTCATCTCAACGAGTTGGTTCAGAAAATATCAGTGTCTGCCACATCTCTGACAAAATCTTTTCTATTCCTTTGGTTACTAATAATCCCAATAAACATTTGACTTAAGCTTATGTTTTAAGATATATGTATGTAGCATGTAGCTCCTTTACTCCAAAAAATATTCAGTTCATTCGGCAATGCGGTTTTACTGACAAACAGATTATTACATTTATCGAGAAATTTTTCAAAAATTTGGGATACCAATGTACTGCTTTTGGATACTGAGAGGTAAAACTAAAAAATAAAAAAAAACTTTATTTTATAATAAACATGGCAGAAGTAGATATTGTTTGGATCAGCGCGTCGATCTAAATGGATTGGTGCCAAAATTATATCAGCATCTACAAAATTACCAATTTCGGGCTGCTTTTATGTAAAGAAAGTTGGAAATGCTGTGGTTGTTTCCTCAAGATATTTGAAACGCAGGAATTATTTTAATCTTAATAAATTAGAGCGTTAGCTGCACACCGAGTTGGCCGTGGTAATTAAAAAATCATAGACATCTATCTACAAGTATTTCGCAGATACGGCCTGTAAAGCTAATTCACTTCTTAAAAGACCATTAGGATCACGGCCGATATCATGAGTCTTTCTACTGTATTCAAACGCTGAAAAATTTAGATCATTGCCGTGTTATTTATTTTACTCATAAGTCACGCAGCTGCAGAAGAATAACTAGATGCTTCGCTGAGACCGCTGGATTCTGCAATTTTATTTAAATATTTTGCTAATTCGTGGAATGTTAGAGCTTATGCTAAATCTGAGCGATGCTGGATATAGGTTTAGGCATGTACAATTAATAATGTTTAGTATAACTATGTTTAGTATGCAAAACTTAATCCGATCAGCGTGCTAATTACACAATATCATTGGTACGGCGTACCTTCCATTCTGCAAGTGCAAAAGCATTACAGGATATTTCATAAACACAGAGAAATCATTCACTGTTAGCTTCTCCGAATTTGAGGCGTATGGGTTAGCATTTTTCGGCCCTTTTGGTTCTCCATAACACAAAGCGGGATCTTTTTGGTTCGTGCCCTACTAAAATTTGGACACCCTATGCTTTAATTTCCAATTTTGATTCCTTTTTTCCGCCTGTAGACCACCCAAATTGAAACAAGAGTTGACCACAAGATTATTCCTAAACAACGAATTAATGATTTACGTGAAATTTTGCGTAATGATTGTTTCAATATTAATTATATAATGCCATCTTAGTTAAGTTCATGTGGCGAATGATTTTTAAGCTAAAATTGTAAAATGTGTGAAATTTTGTCTAATGATTGTTTTAATATTATTAAAAGACATATTAATAGAGTTCATGATGCGACTTATTCATTAATCCAGCTTTTAGCATTAAATAAATTGGGTTAAACTTTACCCATTTTTTAATCCTAGAATCACCTGGTAAACTAAGCGGTACATTTATTTCATGCCTACCAGGCAATGTTCGGAGTCCCGTGATTTAAAGCAATGGGTTCCTGGTTCAAACTCTCGAAATTGTTTTAGCGAATGGCTAGCAGGTGACAAGGAACCGGTATATGTTTTTGAAGAAAATGTTAACTGTGTACCAGTAACTAACGCTTTTGAAGTATAGAAAATTGGGCTTATATGTTCAGCCGCAAGCCCATTATCGTGTGAACTGAACTCCTATTGTTCTGCTTGTTAATATTTGTTATGTTACATTGACTCGACTTTGGTATATAAATTTATCATTTATCAATTTACATCAATAGAACTAGTGACATAAGTGGCCTTCAATCTTCATTTCAATACTGCCTTGTTGGTCTAATGGTCCTTTTGTATGTTAAGAGCACCGCCTATTAGCTGAAGCAAAAACTACAGAAAATACCAAAGACACCGATGCCGACGGGATTTGAACACATACGATGTAGATTGATAGAACGGCGGTGCAAACCACCAAATATCGTTTGCATTAATGTGTCCTGCATTGCAGTGTGGGTCGCTTTAACTTCCTTGCACATTTACCAAAGACGTTATAAATATCTACGACCCTGAGCTTTAAAAAATAGAGCGGACAGACCGTAACTAACAGCCACAAACCACACAAACATGGTAATAATAAAAAGTTAGCTGCCCGAATTTTGCTAATAAAGCCCCCCCCCAAAAGCGCGAGCAATTCTGGAAAAACACTTGGATCACACCGCATATGCTATTCCATGCGCCTTTCTAGTCTGTTCCACCTCTGAAAAATTGTAGATTGCCAGAAACCCTGGAACGATTTTGAATCTGGGATAGGGGCAATGTAAGGTTAAAACATCTACGAGATAAAATACGTGTATTGAGACCAGCTGAGCTAAAACACATAATAAAGCCTTATTTTGAGAATCTAAAAACATGTTATTAAGCAAAAAGTATCATCTGCGTTTGCTTGCTGGCGAAACTCAGTGGTTATCAATAGTTGCTACTAATTACACGCTGCAGTTATAATTTTTCTTGAAAATTGCGATATTAAAATTTGAATGCGAGGGGGTAGGAAAAGATAAAAAGTGTTTAGTACGTGTCAAAAATAACCAACATACTTCCCTTTTGTATTGCTAGCAGGGTAGGGCATCGGAAAAAACCAACGGAAAAATGTTTTTTTTCCGTTTTTCCTACCCCCGAAAAAAATGGAAAAACTATTTCAGATTTTGGAGTCGAAAATAGTTGGAAAACCGTTATGCACCAAAATATTACGGCCGTGGGCATTATTTACACCCGTTTAAATACTCTTTTACGTTTTATGCGTATGATTTATGTGGTAGAAATGGTATAACTATATCTTCCAAGCATCGGCTAAATTTATAATTTCAGCATAAGCATAGCTTGCTTCCTCCACCGTATCAGAAACTTTTGCCCCATGGTAAATTTAAATTAAATAGGCACGATAATGAATAGAACCATAGGATTTGTATTGAGCATATAAAAGCAGTAAACTAAGCAGACACAGGCCACGCGCACATGACGACAGGAGGATATAGGACAGTGTTGGTTACCCATAGAGTCAGCCCCCTAAAAAGTTTTTCAGCTGAGCCGTATAACTTAAGCCAGACACTATTTAATCCGCGAACATTACGTTTTACTATGCCTATCTAAATAATGTTCCAAAAGCGGCATATAGCTTAAAAGGTTAATTGTAGATATTAAATATATAACTTAGAATTAGTGTGAAAATACTATAGAACAGAATGCTATTACACTAAGCACATTACTAAATAAAATTTCTCAGTTGACAGTTCAGCCGAACGCTCCGTTTGTCACGCAGAGCCTAGCTAAGCTCCCTGTTTGTCACATTAACACTAGCTAAGCTATAAAAATGTACCATAGTAGTCCAGCTAAGCTATAGTTCACCCGAACTAGTTGAGTTGGACGCGTGACATAATTTGGCCCTGGCACACTCATCTTATCGTAAATGATGCATAATCAACAACGGGATTCAATTTCGCATAAAACTGTGTTTCCTGCTATTTTTCCCCGAACAGTAAAGCGGTTTTTCCGCTCCGACTATTTTTCCGGAAAAAACCAACTCTGATTGCTAGCGTATCATCGTGTTAATAAGCGTTTGAAGATTGTAATAAAGGTCAGTTGAATAACCTCAACATAGTCAACGCAGACAAGCCATGTTCGCTAAGTTATCTTCTCACCAATCGCGATACTAATAATTAATTATAAAAGCCTAAAAATCGGACAGAATAGTCAGTCATCATGCATACTCATACAAGGGGTGGGCTTAGGGGGTACCCTCCTTCAGACTCCAACCGCCCACCTCCCGTATCTGGCTACTTCCACCCCTCCCTGACTAGTCACCCTCCCCTTCGCAAGTGCCGAACCCATAGGTCCTTTTAGCGCTGCGCACTCATCCCACTGACCGCGCCTTCCCCTCCAGCGGGTAGGACGTAAGCCTGCCCCCTCCCAACCCAGCTATCCCCTGAGACTTCGAGCCTCGGTCCATGTACGGTCAGGCATGGCAAAGCACAGTAAACTTGACAATGTGTCCTACTTATTAAATTGCGTTAGATGTGTAGAATCTGTCATACTTATGTCTTGACTTGTTAACGTACAAAACTTGGAAACTTCCACAAACGAACGTCTACGATTGTCAATGGAGCTCTGTCAACAAATAAAGAGCGTAGTTAAATTTGAGACATATGCATTTAAAATACTAACATAGATAATAAAATATATATTAACCATATTTTATATAGCGCAACTTGTGCAAACAACAAATATTTTTGCAGCATCGCGTTCAACACTGCGCAACGCGAAACGTCCAGTGTGTAGAGAGTTGTAATTTCGTAACTACATCAGTATAATTCGCCTCACAGTAGTATGTGTTGTTGAACTGTACGAAACAATATAACATTTTATGAACACAGGACGGCCAAGACATATGTATAATTTTTAAGTTTATGGTTTAAGAATATTGACAGGGCGAACTTTTTATGCATTTCTTTCAGACGTAAGGAATTAAACAGACCATTGACAGGCATAATTTCGAAAGTTCGCTGTTTATACAGTCGCCTGACATCTGTGGCTAGCGATACGATGTCCGATCGGAAGCCTTAAATGTGAATGAGAAAGCTATTTGCAACTATTTACTTTGATTGTTGGGAGTAGTCATACAAGCCATCGCCGGGCGGAATTTCTGGGAGTTCCCTGTTCACAGCGAGCTGACACGTGATAGCAAAGAGTAGTGATACAATACAACCCATCAGATGGCGTAATTTCTGAGAGTATTTACAGCAACATGACAGCCGGAATTAATAATACGAGAATGAAGCATCTGACGGCGAATTTCCGGGAGTTCGCTAATTACAGGTATTTATTCCATAGTTGGGAGTAGTTATATAAAGGATGGCAAAGCGGAATTTGTGGGAACTCCCTGTTTACAGCAAGCTGAGAGATAAGAGTACAAAATAGTGGTACAACATAAAGCATCGTATGGCGTAATTTCTGAGAGTTATTTACAGGATCCTGAGTGCCGGAATTACTGTACAAAAAACGAAGCATCGAAATTTCCGGGAGCTCGGTATTTACAGCGACCTGGCAGGTGAAAGTAGTAAATGTGGTACATCGGAAGGCGAAATTTTATGGAGCTTGGTATTTATATCGACCCGACATCGTGGAGTTGTCATAAAACACATTGGAATGCGGTATTGACAGCGAATTGGTTGATGTCCAGGATTTATATTCGAGGGGGTCAAATTCTGGATTTACATTGCAATTTGTTAAATAACGGGTTTAATATACATAAAATACATGAACTTCGAAACCGTTTAGGAATCATGGCCTGGTGGGGCCCTTGGGTACGCATATGCTTAACATAAGTAGTGATATGAAACACTACACGCGGTTATTTCGAGGAGTTTGCCTCTTCAACCACCTTCATGTTTGAATTGAGCGTTGTGATCTGAGAAAGGTCATCTTTCACAGCGGCATTTAACTGTCGCATTTAGTGATATTCCTTTTGACACTTTCTGGCCGTCTCATTTAATCATTGATAATTTTATTGCAGCAACACGTATTTTGAGTGAGTTCGAGTTGGGTTAGTACGATTGTGCTTTTATCAAGACTGGTCACGGCCGTAAACGTTAATGAACACACACAAATCACGATTTTTTCTTATGTACGCGTACACGATTTGCGATACGGCCACCATTTAGCGATTTACCTTTGTAGTTTTGTGACCACGTATAAGTAAAGGGCAATTACCATTTACCAATTGCCTTTTTCTCGTATATACTGTATGTAATGCACAAACAGGCGGCGAACATAGCTATCAGGTTGAGCGCATCATTTGATTCAAGCGAACAATCTTGCGAAATATAGATATGTTCGAGTATGTAAATTGCGTTCGTACATCACAGAACTCATGTTCGCGTTCGCAAAAACACGATTATCAATTGCATAAATATAAACTTGAACGTTTGTACGTTTCAGTTCTAGATCTCGACAAAAGAACAACCATGGTATCAGCATTTAAAGTGGACTCATTAGATGCGGCATAAACGTAGTACCTTTGCTTTAGGTGTTTTGCTCCAGTGACGAACTTAATACCATATATAGGAATAAAGTAAACTTCCGTGAGTGGGGACCTGTATTCATACTATCTTTTCGCAAGGACTAACTAAGCTTAGTGCCGTTAGTCGTAGTAGTCCTTCTTAAAAAACGGTTACTCTGCCGACGGATGGTGGTGGTCTAGATATTTGGCTTTGGTATCACATTATTTGAGCGAGTAACTTACAGCCGCCGGATTATGGGCCTTCACATAAACTGGAATGGTAGGGGAATTGTGCCACACACTGACACTATCCTAACATTGACACTACTTAGTCAGCAAAACACCAAGTTTAATTAACAAAGCGGTTTAACAGTTCGGTAGTAATATTCAAATTGCATTAAAAATTTAGTTCAAATCTTTTTATGCATTTTAAAAGAATATTCAGGAGGTGGCATATTTACAATTATAAGATTTAATGATATAATTTTTACATCAATAGATAGAAAATTGTACAAAGAATATGAAAATATAATTCATTTTATGACCATACAGAGCACATGTTATACAATTTAGCGAATGTTGCAGTGGTGCCAAAATATAGGATTGACACTTACAAAATTTTCGCTAACTTAATATTGACACAGTTGAATTAATACTGGCGTTGGTGAAATTTTAATTCCTATAATGTATTTCCCCTGATTTCGCTCTCCAGTGGTATGGAATGCACGACTAAAGATTCTTTATTACTAGTGCATTTAAATGGGTACTACTGTTCAGGATATTCGATACGGTCGTTTGTCCAAGTCACCTTTATCGTTAGAAAAAAGAACAGCTTAGAGCGATAGGTTAGGAGGCGGCAGGTCTTGGACTTTGACTTGGAATATAGGTCATGTAGGGAGTGTATCAATAAGTACAATAATATACTGAGCCTTTTAACCTAAGCTCCCAGCGACAACAGAATCAGTAAATTCACGATTTCTGTGCTTCATTTTTTGATCCTGCTATATTTTCCGATCAATATCCGAGCTGAAAGACCACGTCGGAAATGAGCATAAAGTGTTTAAAACTTTCGTGCCAGAATTAAGTCATCTGTCATGCAATGTTTGGCAAATTCTTTCCGGCGCTAGGAATTGAACCCGTTCTATGCGGCCACAATCGGTGTATGCAAAGAACTGAGCTATCTCAGATCTGCGTTACTCGGATTTATAAGAAACCCTGCAAAACGAGTGAATAACAACACTCGTGTAAACAAATACAGCAGAAAATCAACACAAAGCTCCGCATTATTTGACGTATTATTATGGGCATCAATTGGCACGAAAGGTTGAAAACGACCCAGAAAGCTGCATCAACAGCTGGTTTTGTAGCGCGGTTTCCTCGGAGCTAGGACCACCTAGAATGCCCGCTGGAGAGGTCGAGGAATCGATCGTTTTCGTTAATCATGCGTCTGAATGTAGAAATGTTTCAGCAAATCAAATTTTTGGATGTAATGCTGGGGTCGGTGAAACGCAGAGGGCTATTAATTTACGTGCTGACATTTCCCGGAAACACGGGAACAATGAACTAAGTTCCAGCGTATGGGACAATATTGTTTCTTGCAGATTTAGAAAGGAGGAATCTTAATGTGCATAATACCTTCATGGGATGGAATCTCAGTGGGAATTTTAATGTCTTTTCGCATCTTTATTTGTTCTTATACAATCTCCAGGTCAAATAATTTTTTGTTCTATTCCAATCCCGATTTGTATTTATTTTTTGTCGAGGAAGATCTCAGTGTGCATTATTATTTTTGGTGGTGCGAGCTCACTGTCTGTTTATGTCGCGGCGGTTTATCATTATTTTTGTTTTAACTAATTTTTTTCATGAGCTGGTTTTAAGCGCATTTCTTTTAACTCTGGAACATTCATTTATACTATTTTACCTTATTAGCCTTTCGCCTCTTTCTGGCAGTTTTTCCGACTGGTGTAGCTTATATACGGATGTTATAGTATCAAGTCGCGTGGTGGTTAAGGCAACTGGCCATCTCAATTTTACTCAATAACAGAGTGCCAATGTCAGAACAACAGCGCCAATCTAAGTGCCAGTATTGGGGATATACGGTGACATGAGATATTAGGAGCAGGAGGTACCTCATTTTCTCATTGAAATAAAATGTGTCATGTTTTAGGCGCCATTCCCTTTCACTAGTTGCATGAATATATATACAGTTCAATATTTCTAAAAAGATGTGAAACGTATTAAGTCAGTATTTATTACAAACCATAATTGGTTAGGTATGCTGATATAATGGTAGGTACGCTGTGATGCACTCAAAGCATTACGCTAGTTAAAATTTATATATATATATAACAAAACAAAATGATGTGCTTTAATTATATTGCTGACATTCAGTCAGGAAAAATAGCAACGGCTTAAGGGCTTGTGGATCATTGAGTTTAGGGCTTTTGAAAAGTATATGGAGGTTTTCCGATGTGCGGAGAATTGCTTCTGAATTCGGCGTTTGGGCATTTACCTGTCCTATGATGTTAAAATTGTCTATATTTGGATTCGAATTACAGATTTGCAAGTGTTGGAAAATTGCGGAATTCGCAATCTGGGCATTATTTAGCTTCTTTCCGGTTCTTGCGGAGACACCCAAGTGCTCGGAAACCCTGGTTGCTAGATGTTGGTAAGAGCTAATTCGGTCGGTAATTAATTGCTTACTGCATAGAGCATTTGAAATCAGCTCTAATTACCATCTAATCCACCAAGATATACAATTCGTTCAAAAAACATTACAAAGAAACGGTTTCCCAATATAGCTCATCCAAAATAACACCAAAGTATTTATTAATAAACGAATGATTCCAATCCAAAATAGAACAATAAATTCTGGCCCCATATCTGTCACAGAAACGCCAAATAATAATGTTTCTACTGAAACATCCACAACGTTTACTCTGAAATTACCGTTCCTCGGAATGTCCACAAACAAATTGAAAAATAAGCTGAACCATCTACTTAAGACAATGTTCTTGAATATAAAGGTCAGAATTGTAATTGAAACAGGCCAAAGGCTAAAACGTCTTTTCAAATTCAAAGACCAAACACCCAATGCCCTCAAATCCTCGGTTGTTTACCGTTTTGTTTGTTCTGCTTGTGAAGCAGACAACGTTGGTAGCTCTTACCGACATCGAGCAACCCGGGTTTCCGAGCAGAACCGGAAAGAAGCTAAATAATGCTCATATTGCGGATTCCGCAATTTTACAACACTTGCAAATCTGTAATTCGAATCCAAATATAGACAATTTCAACATCATAGGACAGGCCCAAACGCCGAATTCAGAAGCAATTCTCCGCACATTGGAAAATCTCCATATACGTTTCAAAAGCCCTAAACTCGATGATCCACAAGCCCTTAAGCCGTTGCTATTTTTTCCGGACTGAATGTCAGCATTAAACTTAAGGCATATCATTTTGTTTTGTTATATTAATTGCCATTTACGTAATATATATATAAGATAAAGAGGATTGCGCCTTGTACACTATTAGTTTGAGAACAGTATCAAAGGTTTAAGCGCGGTAACATCGTTCAGCTTGAGTTTCCTATTGCGGATTGCAAGGTTCTCCGCGTAGCAGCTTTTCTTGACTATGTTTATTGTCATTGGCATGTGCAATAATAGAGAAATCCGTTGCTTTTGGGCGAGCGTTGCACGATAGCGAATGCCTATATATTGCTGAATTCTCTAACTGATCATTGTTTAAGTTTCTGCCTGTACGTGCCGAGACACCCGAGTGCTCAGAGATTCTCGTTGTTAGATGTCGGCGGGAATTGCCAACGTAGTCTGCTTCACAAGTAGGACAGGTATATAGGTAAACAACCGAGGATCTGAGAGAATCCGGTATTTTGTCCTTGAAACCAAAACAATGTTTCAGTCTTTTTCCGGCTAGAAACACAATACGGATGTTGAAAAGTGGGTACGCAGAGCTAAAAATCGTTGTGATTTGCTTTTTCAGCTGTTTTGAATATCTGCCTAGGTATGGTAGTTTCAGTACTAGGAACTGCAATTGTTGTTCATCTGCACCGTTCGTTTGTGTGTTGTCGGTTACTGCAGTGTTATTAGTACTTTGGAATCCACTGTTACGGGCCATCCATTTATTGATGAAACTAGCATTAGTCTTATCAATTAATTTGGGAGGAAACCCATTGTTCACAGTGTTCTATGCAGAAATCGGTCTTCTCGGTGGACCTTCAAAGTTGGACCCTAAAACTGAGAACGTATCGTCTACATATCTCCTGTAAAATTTGGGCTTAAACTACGATGGACATTTTTGCAGCCAAATTTCCTCAGAACAGCACATGAAGATATTAGCTAGCGTGGGTCCAAGTGGAGATCCCATCGCCACTCCGTCGATCTGTTCATATACGGTGCCATTGAATATGAAATGTAGATTGAGTACACACATTTTTATTGCTTCTATTAGCTTACTAGTCGGAACCGGTGAAGTTATTTCCTTCCTATCTGAAGCCAACCTGATGAATTCTAGTGTTTCTAGTACCGCGACGTCAGTAAATAAACCGGTTACATCATAACTCGCAAGGAAAGGGCTATCGAATTTGATATTAGTTATTTCACGGGCGAAATCGAAAGTGCTAGAAACTGTGTATTGGTTGTGAGTAATTGGTTCCGAAATGGGAACAAGAAATTGTGCTAGATCATGGACAGCCGATTTGATACATGAAAGTATTGGTCTTAGTGGTGTATTAGCCTTATGTACTTTTGGACTGCCATACAAAATGGGTGGCCTCGAGCCTACCGGAACTAGTGATCGATATTGCATATCATTGATATATTTGCTCTTTTTCCATGATTGTAAACATTTTGTAACTAGACTTTCTAATCTAACTGTGGCCAGATATGAATTTTGTAGTTTGGCAACTCTAAAATGCTTAGTGTCGTTTAGAATCGTATTCATCTTAGTAATATAGTCATTCCGATGTAAGAGCACTACACCTCGGCCTTTATCAGGCGATGTGATTACTAAGTTACGATTCTTTGAAAGTTGTTGAATCGACTGTCTCTGCAAGTTTGAGAAATTAGATATCGGTCGATTTTGTGTGAAATTATTGATGGCTGTATCAATGACACCACGAAGGTCATTTTTGAAACCAAAATCTACATTGGTGACTTGTAGCTTAGTATACAGACTAGTCAATAGCAGTTCCAATCTTGCATGTATCAACATTTTGTCTGTTTTGTGGTACGAAGGCACGAAATCAAGTCCCTTTTCTAATGCTAATCGGTCAGTTACAGAAAGCTCGATGCTAGACAAATTAAACACGCAATCTACTTGTTTACGATAGTTAACATCGGTCGCTAACCTAGGGTTAAGACGATGTAGCTTATTGCCGTGCTTTTCCTCGTGCTGGTCTTGAATTTTGATCGACAACCAACGAATGTAGGTGGAGATAATGTACCAGTCTAAGTAATTGACGGAGCTTTTCAAAATTGAGCCCGTTTCAGCTAGATGTTTGGTTAACTGGTTACTACATTTCTTGTGCTTACTAATTTCGTTCTGTAACAGTTTCTGAACAAAATTCGGCCAGTTTGAGACGTTGCGAATTATGGCACGGTTTTTAACTTTGATAAAGTTCGGAGTGCACTTTGTTTCAATGCAGTTTTGTAGAAATTGGCAGTGCGCCTTGCGTTTGATGAGGTCAATAGAAGCTTTTTTGTTGGCCTTGTACAAAGCTACCACATGATTGTTGTATTTCAACCTCAATCCCGATATGATTCCAGACGGGAATTGTACCGCAATGAGCTGGTTTAACGCTTTGATGGTGACATTGTAAGCTTTTTGTGCCATAATTTTGGAACGTTTCAGACTGCGCACATTTAGTGTTAAAGGTTCACCCAGAAGTTTTAATGAAAAGATACGTATTGTAAACTAGCAAAGCTAAACGGTATAATCCTACAACGGCCAGGGTAACTCAAATACAAATGTATTAAGAATTTCTATTTATTTATTAAATTTACCAGAGTTGGTGAACAAGGCAAATTTACAAAAATGCTCTGAAAGAAATGAGCAAGATACGTGTCGAAAGTGAGCAAAATGTAAGTTCTGACCATATAACCCAAAAATAAGATACGAACTCAAAAATCAAAATTGAAGAATACCGTTGAGCTCAGATTTAACCCGCGAACACTCCTGGTTATTAAGTCTGAGAAAAACATCACTTTCAGGAGCAACAACTGATATTTATGACCCCTGCTAACACTACACAACACTCTGTCGTGATGTAGCTGGTTCAAACCAGTTTTCTAACCTTTGCAATCCAAAGGTTCAAACTAGAATTTCGTTGAATTCAGGCACAACAAACTTGCTGGAGTGCAACTCTTTGAAAATTCAAGTCTCGTACCGACATTCAGTTGTCAAGTTCCAAGTCGTCGGTAGAAAGAATGAGTGGTACCAGTGATTAAAGCAAGGCAACAACGAGGAGAACAGAATCTAGGCCTTAACAAAGCCGTGCTCAATTAGCTGTAATTTGGTCCGAGGGATGAAGGACAACCGTTTTGCTACCTGATCCTAGAATTAATCAGAGGAGAACGTTTAGCAGAACTCTACAAGTTGACTTTTGACGGTAGAATGTTCCCACTGCTAAAAAGTATATCAGTGGTTAGATAAGACTTATTAGATCAATTCTGCAGTTTAGGCGTGCAAATAGCTAGTCGGACACTTGAAAGTGTAGGTTTGAGCCGGTATAAGTCTAAAAAGTATGCCCGTTGTGTGTTCGATTTCAATAGATGGAGCAGAATTCCTCTTTGATCAGCATCAGCTAGGTATTAGCGAGCAACTTTACACAGCACAATGGACATTGAGTTTGCCTCGAGCAGTTGTGTACGCCTGTTTGTCACAAGTTTTTTAGCTACTAACATATAAACTATTTTAGCAATCATTTCTTTTCAAATTATAGCAGTTACCGAGCGAAGCAGATAGTTCACGCAAGCAAATCAGGACCGGTGATGCAGCGAAAGTACACTGTGTGTACCATGGTGGAGAAGAATAAGCCTGACAGAACCGAGCAGGATGATGATACTGGTCAAGCAAAAACTATTATAGTTAATTAATGATGAACTATATCTAGTAGGAATCCCCGGTACGTCTAACCCTACAAGAAAATGCCTATTCCAATCCTGTATCAAAACATTAAGCATAAAACACTTTCTAGTCATTTAGCTTATTCACCACTTTTCAATGGCCTTAGGCCTGGTGTTAGGTCACAAATTGGATGCAGATCCTTAAGGTAGAGGCTACGTAGCGCGCGTATGGATTCCTAGCCTTTATGGCAGTATCAAGCAACTTGTTAAACTTGGCACTTTGATGGACAAATGCAAGGCTCCAATAACAGATGAGACGTTTTGAAACAAGCAACCAACTCTGCGTCTGTTACAATTACTATCCCTAGTCGAAAATGCTGAGCTAAAACTATGCACGTAGTCACTACCAAACCACAACTGAAGTCTCTGATTTATAGCGATCGAGCTAGATAGGCACCTCTCTTCTAGGATGCCGTCCAAAAATAAGCACAGAATGTGCCGCCGGGTGCGTGAGTTGTCGTTTGCCGCTCGTCCAGAAAACTGAGTGACTAAAATAGGTCTTTTTAAGATGAAATTTACCAGTGCTGATAAGCCGGGCAAGGGTACAGGCAAGCATCGACAAATAAATGTGTAAGCAGCCAACTAAAACTCAAAATAAGTGGCTGAGGTTTGCGCCACATAAAAGACAAAAGGAAGGAAAAATGCCCGACGAGAGCGCTGTTGAGAAATTTGTCAAAAATAGAATCAGGACGAGTAGTTTCTCCGAAATTGCCTGACATCCCAAGACAACGGAGGATTTTCAGACATCTAGTACCTCAGCTGATACACAAGAAGAGAAAGACATGCACATTTGGACGCGAGAAGGTACCGTACAAAAATTGCCTCGAGTAGAATGATATTGATTGACATTCAGAGTCCCGTCGTCGTCAGCGAGCGAGTTCCACTGACCTGAAATCAACGGGTAAAGATGTGACCAAAATGAGTCATATTTATATTGCCCGACCTTCCTCAAATTAACAGGTGTTAATAAGCACTGACGAGATAACTGGTTGATGCGCAAAAACAACTTACAACTTTGTAGATAAAACAAAAAAAAAGAACCGCAAAAGTCATAACCTTTGAGTTTTTCTCAAATTTCGTCCAGGAGTCAAAGTCAGAGACAACAAAGTCAGAAAAATTTGCTCAAATCTAAGAGGTCGTGAAAACAGCCATTGAGTGAGAAAATTTAAGATTCTTTATGAGTGTTTAAATGACTGCAGTCAATGAGATAGTACAAGCTATTTCAGATACATAATTTAGGACTTCTTAAGTGTCGGATGGGTAACGACGAGTCGAGCTTATTACCTATACATAGGCCTTATCGTTGACTCTACCCCTGGGACCTGTAATGAATCATACCAGAAAACTAGATACGTGCACCATCGAAAGAGGCCATGCCGAACACCCCGGCAAAGCCCGCCTGAGGCCTGCTAAGCTAATCGATTCCTTGGGACTAGGTGCATCGCTACCTCTCCTTTGAGAATCCAGGATCGTATGGAAATTGTTTAGTATAAAGCCGATAGTGCAGCTAAGAACCCTTTTTGTTTTGGGATTAATTTTGACCAAATTTTTTTCTTCTAACACAGATTAGCCCGTAGTGAATTAGCGTTTCGCCAAAAAATTATAGTGCAGTGCTATGAAATTCCGTCGTTCGGCTTTTAGAAACTGAACCGATACGCAGACTACGCTGCGCGCTGTTTAACAGAGAATTTTATCAGAGCGTTAGCACGCTGTATTAGTGAAACTATAGTTTCGCAACGATATCGCATAAGGCTATGTTTGATTGAAATTCGGGCTATGTCAACTTATAATCTACGCTGTTACCAGCCTGATAAAATGGCTGTGGTTGTGGTAAATAAGAAAACTTGTTGATGCGCTCGTCTTCATTACACTATAAAGCAAATTCGTTTTATTGCACATTATTATATGTAGACATCAAATATTGTTCATAGTGTAAATTTATATACGCACACGTACATTTGGATTTACAAGATTGTAAGGTAGAGGTTGGGTCTGTCTAAAAGATACTTATGCTCATTGTTATACCGGTTGAGTAAAGGTTTTCCTGCAGAAATACATCACAGCATCCTCAGCGACAAAAATAATCAAGTTCACTCCGAAGACGTGTGATTCGTCTTTATTAATGGCACGCCAATATTTGGTGAAACAGCGTGTTTATCATGTACTTATAATATGTGGTTCTCATGGGATCTAAAAAAAGACGGTGGCAGACCCAGCGACTACTGTATAACAATGTGCACCTGTTAATAGAAAGAGGGTTTGAATAAAGTCTAAGAAAAACGTATTCTATACCAAAAGAATGCCGGCTGTAAATACAGTGATCTCGCTGCCAAAAGCTGTTGTTTCGTAAATGTATTCAAAAACAAAAGGAAGTCATTACAAAACGCACCTGGCGCTCGTATTGACTCGGGATTGTAATTATTCCATACACTCACTAAATGTTTTCCTGTAACATCTCAGTATATTACGAGGCATTTTGCGCAAGGCATGATCACATTTGAATTTTTCAATTTACACAAACTTGGGAGGAAAATTGGAAAATGCTGACGGGATCATTACGACCATTTGGGTGTAGGATATATCAAACAACACATATCAGTTACCCACAGACTATTTAATACACAATACAATATATACAATAAAAGCACAGCAAAGCTAATTCTATAAAATAAGCTCCAACTGTGACAGTAAGTTTGATTATCACCAAGTTATTTTTTAATCAGCAATCAAACGCACAGTTCTGTCTTTGTTGTCCGGAATTGGTCTGTGACATGATTCCATTCGTTACTTGTTCCGTATTTTTTCAGAGTCACTTGCATTCGCTCTGTCTTCTCTGGCGACAGCTGTAAAAGCATCACTCGAGCAAACCATTTTATACGCCAGATTTATTTTAAGACATGTCTGTCAATATAATTCCGTTATTACAAGCCCCAATTATTCCAAAACCCATTTGGTTATCGCTTTTTACACCAGCGTGATATCATATAGCCTGCTTGTTTTCAACTGTGCGATGAGCTGCATAATTATCGCAATCGACTGCAGTTTTAGTCTTCTTGTGTATCCGAATTCTCGTTATCGGTAGTTACATGATTAGCAGATGTGCCCATCGCTCGTCCAATATCTGCAGCCATATTAAAAAGATATTGGACTCGAGTTGCGGAGCGATCAGCCGACGTTGTTGAGGACAGATCTTCACTTGTTTTTATCTGTTCAATGAACTGCATAATTATCGCAATCGACTGCAATTCTAGTCTTCTTCCGTATCCGAATTTCTCGTTATCGGAAGTTACACTATTGACAAATGTGCCCATTGCTCGTCCAAATAGTATCTTCCAGCCATATTAAGGAGATCTTGGACGCGAGGTGTGCGGAGCGAATCAGCCGGCGCTGCTGAAGACAGATCTGGCGCGCCGCCGTTTAGCAAAAGCACTAGCACCGCCCATGGCACTAAAGTCTGGTTGCTCTAAAACCAATATAATCATTCTTACAGCAGTGCATATGAAATAAAGTTTGTACCTTATACCTAGCCACTTTAGTTAAGGGGAACACATTTAATTAAATTAATATTAAAAAACAACGGCAAGATTTAAATTATAAACCGCAGTTCAAGCTTACTGCTTAAACCACTAAGCAAGCAGACGTAACTGAACACATATAACGATTGCTATACAGCAGGGAAATTAAACCCCTGC